>CAJJDO010000022.1:73914-99516 GCA_905183005.1 Paramecium pentaurelia | reverse complement strand
TTTAAATATTCTATTTTTATATCTGGATTATTTGTTGAAATAAATATTACTCACTATCAGTTTTTACAATATATTATACTATTTTGTAAATATAGAATAAATTATTCAAATTTAAAAGCATGCAAAATCTTTTTTATACTATAATATAGTATATTTTGTAAATATGAAGTAAATTGATATTTTCTGATTCAATGTATAACAAATTTAACTTTATGTTTCAATTTAACTTTTATTGAATTTAAAATAACACTAATAAAAGATATAATTAAGCTATGAAAATTTATTTCTCCTGAATATTCAATAGTTCTAGATTATGGTTTTTTTTATAAATTTGTTAAATCATTATATACTATTTTTATCCTCTCATATTTTTTATTAATTTAATTTCTTGCCTATTTTATTTCTTTATTTTAAATTACATTCTGATTCTTTTTTTCATTTAGTCTAACTTATGTTAAACTTTTTCTAAGTATAAATATCACAAAAAATATCGAAAAATTTTAGGAAATTACTGCAACTTCCATTATTCATTCGAATTGATTAATTAGAAAAGTAAGTTTAACAAATAATTTGAATCAATGTAAAGAAGTCTATTTATGTTAAGATTAAATGAATATAAATAAATTAAAGTTGCATTATATATTTTAAGTTAATGTTGTTATAAAGCTAAGATGATCATTATTATTGAAAATTATTAAAGATATTTAAAACCTTTATTAAATATGATGGTAATTTATTTTGACAAACTTAACCTCTAAACGCAATACTACTAAACTTATAATTTGTAAGTAATTTGATATTTGAGTTACAATTTTAGAAAGAAGAAACATATATTTTTTTGTTTCTAATATATCAACAATTTATAATAATTCTGTTAAAATAAATGTTTGTGATTTATTAAGAAATTAATCATTTTACAAAATCTTAGAGCACTCTCTGATATTTTTATCATTCCTTAAGAAATAAATTTTGAAATTCCATTTTGTAATTTATTTTATAAGATATTCAAAAAATTCAAGTCTCTTCATTTTAATTATAAAAATAAATTTATCCGAATTATTTTACCCTTGTAGAGTGTATATCTGCCTTGAATGGAGGGAGAACCTAGCTATTGTAGGGCCAGGGAATCCTGAAAGCCCTTCAAACATGGTGGGAAGGGATATGAGGTTTTTAGGAATGATATCGAGATGTTATAATCCATAATTGGAGACCCTAGCTCTCCTTTTTTCGAGAATAGGAGGACATATTTAGTAACTCTACTTATTTACAGTTTTGTACCTCTTTTATAATGCTGGGTTGCAAGCTTTTCCATTCCATACTTATTAAGTAAGGGTGTAATTAAAATCACTAAAATTAATGTTTTATAATAATGAAGATATAATGATTTCAGGTAGTTTATATAATAAAATGAGTTTTTTTGAAGTAAATCCCTTTAATCGAGTATTTTTAATAAGCCAAAATGAAAAATATTGATTTCTAGTTCAAAAAATAAACAAAATTTAGTTTTATAATATTCATGTTAAGAGAGAGAATCTGTTTGGAATGTATTCCAAATGACTTTATATGAAAATTTATAATTCTAAATAAAAAAGTGTAAAAATATCAAAATCAATTTTTTCAAATATATTATATGATTGTTTAATATTTATTTTCATAATTTAGTATATAACGCATGCTCATAAATTATATCATAAAAGGTAATTTCTTAATTATTAATTAACAAAAACGAATAATTAATGGAATCTTTGTAATGTTTTCAAATTAGATTAATAAAAAACGGATGAAATTAAGAAGATAATATTTTTTAATTTTTGTAATGCTCAAATTCACTGTCAAATTAAAGGAGATGTATGATAAATTTATAAAAATGATAATCATAAGAGAGCCTTTAAAGGAGACAGATGAATGTTAAAGACATGTAGTATACTGTATAAATGTTTATTCCAATCTAGCAAAAAGATTTTTATGATATTCCCTCAGTTCCTAAATTTTAGTCTAAAGAGATGATAGAGAATAAGACCTCCTTCTTTCTTTATTTTTAATAAATATGATATTATATTAATTGATTAAATTAATTATTAAAATTTATAATATTCATAATTCATAATTATCTTCATCATCTTGACTATCTTAATTTCTTTTTGAATACACATTATATAGTAGTAAGGATATCACAAGTACAATCAAAGTAATTCCAAACAAAACATAAAAGGAAGTTGTTTTAAATATATGTTATTTTATAAATACTAAATTAATTTCAGCCTCTGCAGAGTTGAAATAATTTTAAGCATATAATTCATAATAGTCTAAATTTTCTCTTTATGCAGATAAAGTAATATTTATAGAAAAAATATTTAATTAAAGTTCTAAAATGCTACCATTAGTAAATAGGAGTAACATTTATCCAAATGAATTATTTCGAGCTATAAATGAAAAAGCACTAAGAAAAGTATTATTTAATGTAAAATTATATCCACCTTGAAAAAAGAGTGGAGTTAAGTAATTAACATTTTATTTATTGGAAATATTGTAAAAGGTAATCATATATGTTTAATTTGATAAATTGATTGATTAAGAATACATAAATAACAATAATCCTTATTCATATTGTGGTAATTATGTGATATTAAAATTATGTTTATCAAATGGTGGAGATGTTTATAAAAAACTTTAGAAAATTAAATGACTATCTATGAAGTTTGATTTATTGATAACCATAAGAAATGAAATAGCTAAAATAAAATTAGAATTAGAGACCATAATAATTATTTCTTTTTTCTTTTAATAAACCATAGGTATAGTATTAAATGACAGATATTGTTATGTATATGTTTTAAAAAGAAATGATTTCTCATCTGAACGATTAAATGTTTAATTTTACCCAACTTTTGCAAATCTGTAATATAATTGATCTTTATGAATTGGCTTAAAATAAAAATAAATTATTATTTAAGTACCATCATTCTCTTGTATTTAAATACTCTAGAATCCAAATTAAGTACTTTTACAAATAAATTAACCAAAATCTTAAGATCCATTCTTTTATTGATCTTAATTAATAGAATACATAAAGATGGTGTTATTCCAAATATAAAGCTGATTATTTTTAATTCTAATCCAAGAATTATTACTATAAGATAAATTTGCTAAAGTCAAAATTATTTTGGATTCTAAATAAGAGTTATTAATTTTATTTGATAAATTCATACTAATAATATAATTTTTTGATTGATTATCTTGACATAAAGAATAAATTTAGAAATTATAAGCAGTTGAGGAAATACATTTTTTATATGGACCAAAGTAGTATTTATTTCCATTTGTGTAATTTAGGATACTAGAATTATTCATAAGCAGAAATGTAGTATCATTATATTAAATAATTAAATCAAAAATGATTGAACTATTAGTTTACTTAAAATAATTAATATAATTAGTCAATGTATAATTATTCTAATTTTTACTTTTTTTATTCATATTAAATTATAACACTTAACCTTAAATTGAAATATTATTTCTAAAAAGTTCAATATAGGATTAAGATTAATTTACATCAAATTTAGTTTTATTTATTTAAATTTATTGATAATTATTTATTATAGTTACTGAATTATTTTAAAAATAAATTTTATTTTTCTCATAAAGTTATGAACAAATTGTAAAATTAAAGATTTATTCTGAAAGGAAATCTGAATGTATACTTGAATTAAAAAATGTTTATAGTAAAACAGATGAAAATTAAAAGAAACTCTAATTAAAATAAAGAAGAGTCATACTATCTGTTGAAGTGCTTGTGAAATAGATACCATCAATATTTATTCGATAATAGAGACTTGAATGTTCAGATAAAGTTGGATTAAAAACATTCACAATTAACCCTATTTATACATAAAAAAACTAATTATCAGAGTAATAGGATATTGTATCTTTATTCAATTCAAAAATTAAAGATCTCATATATCTTAGAAATTAAGGTTTTTTCCATTTTTTAACATCCCAAACTTCAAATTGAACATCTTTCGACTCTTGATGGATATATGATAAAATTAAAAGATTATTTACAACTTATAAATTTTCAATTGGAAAAATAACTGTTTTAAATGATATTAAAACAAATTTAAATTCTTCTGTTATTTAGCCTATTATAAAACTATTTTAATTGTTTATGTATAAAATTCTAGATTAGTATTATTAGTTTATATATATACTTATTGGATCAAAGTCTATTTTTTAACCCAAAGTCTGATTTAATATTTTAGAATCAAGTAATATTTTAAATTGGTTATCAAATGTCATTATAGCAATTTAATTTGTATCTAATAAAAGAACTAAAGCATTAGATAGTAGCTAAAATTACCTAAATGAATTAGTTTAAAGAGTTGTATTGTTTACTAATTATAATTGTCCATTATATTAGTAAAGTTAAATAATATTTTAACTAAAACTTAAACACACTAAAAAGTAAAGTTATTGATCTAAAACAACAAAAGTTATTTCAATTTGTATAACACTACTATTAAAATTAGATATTTCTGTTGAGCTAATTGGTAAATTTTATCCTATATAATATAGATCTAGATTTTGATTATTTATTGCAACAATAAAAAAGCAACTTAACTCTAAACTTTAGCATTCTTAGAATAAATTAACAGAAAAAGCCTTGACCATATAATAGTTCTAATCTGATTATAAAGATTAATTAAGCTTTCTTAAGGTAGAATCATTAAAATTACCTAGGCTTGGATTGCTTACTAGAGTTAACACTTTTACAAGTGGTCCTGAAACAAAATTGATCCAATATATAAAAGGATATTATAATAAATTAAAATATGATTATTATGGTTGTTGGAATATAAAATAGACATTGTTATCTAATTTTGGGACTTAAAGATAATGAATCATAGTCTGACATTTCCTTATTATAAATTTATCATTTATATCTAAAGCATGAATAGAAAATGAACCATTATTTTAATTAGATCCAAATATTAAAGTAGGCACCAAAAGAGTATAGATTTCAATATATTTTCCAAAAATGTATAATTTTTAAGTTTATTGATCAAAGTAGACTACAGAATTACTTTGATTTAAATTAAAGCTTCTAATTATAATTTGATTAAATCGTTTATTATTCATAATAATAATTTTATGATGATCTTCAATGATTATGAATTGTTAACTAATAAATAGTTAAGCATTTTGATCTATTATCTTTACAAATTATTAAGACTCTAATAACTATATCTACACTGAATCACTATAAAAGATAACTATCAAATACATATAATCTTAATCATCATCTAAAATTATTAAAAATATTTGATCAAATTGATAATATTCAACTTCTGAATAATAGTATGCCATATTAAAAATTTTTTGATTCAATAATATATTGGTGACATACAAAAGAGTTCCCTATTATGATAACACATATGTTTTAATTTCATTTAATAATTAAATAAATATTGTTTAATTTGTACTTTCCCTTTGTGAAACAACAAAATTATATGCCAATTCTTATTAATTATATGTACTTATTAAGTAGTTCTATTATTCGTAAAATATGGTCAAATTCATTATTATTTAATTTAAAGTACTGTAAAACTACCCATATATAAAATATAGAGATTTGTTATTTATAATTGAACTAAGTTTAGTATTATTTGGAATAGAACTGCTAGAAGTGTAAATTTAAATAAGCATTTCATTCTTTAAAGAATAGAAAATTAGTGTTTCATTTTAATAACAATCTAAAATTATATTATTTATTCCTCTATATGTAACACTTAAGCATAACAAGTTTGAATCAATTTTAATTACTTTTTTCAAAGTTAGACTTCCATTTAATTTCAAATATATATTTAAAGAAGGTTCTGTAGTCAAGGTAAATATTTGATCTTAAAAAGATGTTACATATGTAAATATATAATCTAGCTTAAAGTAATAACTTACCATTTTCAATTGATTATTTATGATTCATAGCATTCACAATTCTGACATCTTATGGACATTGAGAACATTAATAAATTAAGTTATTACCTTAAAATAACTTTTCCATAGGTATTTCTAATATTTCTCCTTTTGTAGGGTAGAGATAATAATCCTCATTTAAGACTTCGCAAGTCCTAATAATGAAAATGAAAACAAAAATTATCATATTTTCTAATAATTAAATTCAAAATCTTCAAAAAATCAAGGATTATATATATTATATTATTATTTTTTTGTACTTTTTTTCAGAGATTATTTTTAAGTTATAGACATGAATGATAACACTATAGGTCTTTTAAGTATATATGATTTAGCTAAGTTATCTTTTTGTTTCCAAATTATCGATAGTTTTTTTTTGTAATAAATATATATATATTTTTATGAAGTAATAAAAAAATTGATTTTACATACTTGTTATCATCATATATGTATATACACAACCATTATATTTGAATATTAATATGGTTTTTGATCCTCATAATTCTAACTAGAATTTATATTTTATATTATAAATTTCTTTTTTAGTGAAAAACTTTAATAAAATAAAATTAATAAGGTAGGTTTTATATACTTAAATCATATAATTTTATTATTTAAACTATAACTATTTTTGCTTTTACAATAAACTAAACATTTAATATTAATTAAGAGAAATTTTCTTAAAATTTTTTAAAATCTTTGAATACCTGCTTAATTAATAATTTTATTTAATTATAAATATAATATAAAATTTATAATTCATAAATTTATAAATTTTTTACTTAATAAGATGTTAGAAGATAGTGATTTTTTAAAATGAATTATTTGTTTTAATCTCATAATTCAATAATGAACTAAATGTATTCAGACAATTAATATTTAATTTATTTATGAATTTCATGTTATAATAAATTCATCTAAATTCACTTAACCTTAAAGAATCTTCTCTTTCATCTTGAAAATTATCTAAATATTGAATAAAAATGAGAATTTATTTGTAATTTCTTTTAGGTTAAGAATTTTCTTTTTTAGGGAATTCAAAAAACATATTAGAAATTTTATTCAAAAGTTGTTTTAATATGGTTTATACTTTTCAACTAGAAATAGATAGGCAGTAAATATGATCAAGTGAATCTTAAAATAAAATTTTACTTTT
Organism: Paramecium pentaurelia; assembly: GCA_905183005.1. Classification (NCBI taxonomy): domain Eukaryota; phylum Ciliophora; class Oligohymenophorea; order Peniculida; family Parameciidae; genus Paramecium; species Paramecium pentaurelia. Next base: position 92,390 of record CAJJDO010000022.1, on the reverse strand, counting down.
TTAGATGATTTATAATGTTTCTAATTCAATATTTATTGAAAAATTAGAAAAATTTGTTTGAATAACATCGTATTTATATGACAAGGATCTTTGAAACAAATTTTTAGATTAGAAATTCAAACAACTACCATATCACAACTTTAATTGAAATAATTAATATTAATTAAGCTATATATTACAATTTGTAATTATTGTTAATGGAAAGTAATTAATTAATGAAATTTATAAAAAATTTAATACTATTTATTATATTCTTTGCTTAAGCATAGGAAGATTGGATAACTGTTTTCAATTAATTTACAGGTTCATATTGGGATGATTCAGGTTATTAACATTTTAAAATTAGGTTGGTTTTTCTATAAAGTATATGGTGGAGCATTTAGCCAATGCGGGGATACAAAGTTATTTGGAGGATTTGCAATTTTCGTATTGGGTACATTAATTTCTTCAAAATTTACACTTCCACCTCATTATTCATTAAGAATATCATTTGATTTATGGAAGTATTATTTATTGATATTTAGGGTTGATAGTTTGGGAAGGCGAGATTTTGAAAATAGTATTTGATAGTGAAATTAATTAAAGATTATTTTTTTTAACTGATGGAAAATAAATTTGTGGCGAAATGATTTCTATTTCTTTAGAAGATCATTTTCCAATTAGTATTACTATACCAAAACACAATTCCTAAAATTTAGTTGTCATAATGACTTCAACTTTGGATTAAATTGTTACAGATGTATAAAAATTAAATACTTTGGGGAATTAGATTAAACATCATAATGCTACTTTTGGATAAATGTTGAATCATATTGGAATAGCTAAATTAATTCTGAAGGATGGATGATTAATGGAAATTAACCACTTACTTCAAGTTTATGCAATTTTATGTAGATTGCAGGTGGGTTTGGTATTCTATATAAAGTTTACAGAATAGAGAAAATCATAGAACCTTTACATAGGTGAATGGTAAAAAGAATTATTTACTTTGGAGATTGATGATGAACTGAAATATTCCATCCTAATTACTTCTGACAATTTTATTTATAGTTAATGTTCAGCACAAAAAATAAGGATCACTAATTATTTAATGTGATTAGGAACAATATAAATTTTCAAATTAATGTTACCATCAAAATAATGTATTAATTTACCAGGCAACATTTCTTCGAGAGTAACAAGATGAAAAAGAATTAATAATAAGTATCTTTTAAACAAAATTATAAATTGCTTAAATATGCTTTGTTTAGTTTTTTAAGGTTTTAATTAATATTTAAATATAGAATAATTAATATTTAAATATAGAATCAATTGAAGAAACCAAAAGTGAATTATTAATTTTATAAATTGAAATTTGAATCATGAGATTATTTATTCAAACATTATAAATTAAATAGTTGATTCTAAAAAAGAGGCCTTTCTTTTGAAAAATAATTATTTCTATTCTATGATTAATAATTAATTAGATCTATTTGAAGTATAATGATACTTTACTTAATTTAATATTAAAATAATAAAATTTTATGAAAATATTTAAAAAAATTCTATTTATTCTAATATGATTAATTATTTACCTATTTATGCAAAATTTAATATGTTGATCAAATTTGTTTAAATAAATTAATAAAATAAATGGATTCTATTGTTTTTATTTTATAATGGATTGACAATTACAATTTAGATTAGATCTGTATTTTTTTAATTAACTAAAAGTAAATAATCATTTCTAAATATTTCATAATTTTAAGTAGTGATTATGACGGAAATTGAAATTTGATTATTTCTAAGAAGTCAATTGATAATTTTTTTTTAATAGAATTCAATATCAATTAAACAATATTTATTTGAATTACAAAATTATATTAAATACCCATTAAAAATAAAAACAAATTTGAAAATGAGTGTTCAATTTTATAATTACTTAGGTAGTATAGAGGTCATCTTTATCTTTATCTTAAATTTTAATTCAATAAATTTATATTTCATTTCTTCATCTACCTCTTTCTACTCTATATATAACTTTTCTATTTTACTCTAAAAGATAATAATTTATAGAATTTTAAAGTAAATGTATTTATTAACATCCATTTCTTTAACTAAATCTTAGTAAACATAAATTATAATTTTTTTTTTCTTTAAATAAATCCAAAAGTAAGACAAAAAGGAGTAAAAAATTTTAAAATATAAACTTTTTTGCCCTAAATGATCTAATTAATTTATTATTAACAAAAAAGAATTTTAATGAGTTTAAGAGTGGTGATTTGATAAACAAATAATTTACAACTATTAAAAAATATAAGAAATTATAAGAATGCAAAAAAAGATCAGGTTTTTTGAAATATATTCTTAGCCTAAACACTATATTTTTGTCTAGATATAGAATACTAGTAAATTTTGGAATTAAATAATTTGCTTAAGTTTAGTATGTGATTCCTTTATAAAAATGTTAGGTAGTAATTTAAAATTAAGGATAAATATTAAAAAAAAAAAGTTTAAATTTAAATTTTATTAATTGTTTTATAAATTAGTAATTTTGTTTTTATAAAATAAAATAATAATCTTCTTATTTGATAAATTCCTAAAATGAGAATTAATTAATTTAGCAATTTTAAGATAAAATTCTAGGGTTAATTATAACACCTAGAAGTGAAACTAATGATAAACAACAACAATTAATTTAGAGTGAATATTTACTTGAATTTGATTCAGTTGATTATGATAAAACAAGATTCTTAAATATGCATATCTTCATATAAATTTATAATAATTATTTCAATATTTTAGCTTACCTCCTTAACTTTTGTATTACTAATTTGTGTCTAGTATAATGAATTATTCAAGATGATTCATTTTATTATTAATTTCTTTTTTTTATAATTTTTCTTACTTTCTTTTATGTTTTTGTAATGTTTTATTTATGCATTCTATTAAATCAATGATCAAATTGGAGATAAGCATAAGAGTAAAAAGTGCAATATGAATCCATCCATAATATAATTGCTAATTATAACTGAGTTGAAAACTATAAATCAAAAATGACCCTGAAATAAGAAAAAAAAAAAACTCTTTTGATATTAGTTTAGCTTCTTCATATTTAGATTTTAGAGGTCTAAATTTAATTAAGTATAATAGATAGAAAAATGAGGACATAGAGAGTAAAATTGATTATATTTCTGGATAATTAAGTGCCTCAACTATCATAAATATATAAACCATAATTCTGTAAATCTAGAATGATTTTTAATTGAAAGCCCAAAATTAAGGTTAAGAATCTTAATAAAAATATTTCCATTTTAGTCTATCTTTTATTTTAATTTATGTAATTGACAGTAATTATAAACTGATAAATAAAATTAAAATTAAACAAAATATTGCATTGATGCTATTAAAAGTCATAAATATAGAATTAAAGCTATAATTTGGAAATTACAACAAGGCACTAAAAAATAATTGATGCAATATAGCAAAATAGACTTTAGGTAAACCAAACGATATATATTCTTTTCTAAATTTAGCACAAAAATTTTGTATTTTCTTTTGGAAAAATAGAATAAAACGAAGGTATTTTTCATTTTATTAATTTTTCTTAAATAATTTTATTTGAATTTATAATATTTTTTAAGATATTAATAGGGTACAAATCAAATATGTTAGTAATGAAACTAAAATTGATAAATAACAACCTTTAGCATTCAATAGGTAAAATTAATTTAATGGATTTAATTGAGTCTAATTTGATTTCTTTGAATTTTGAAAAGGTAGGGTACCTCCATTTAAATATTTAAATAATTCATCAATCTTTAAATGATCCAAAAGAGGTTTTAAAGATATACTCAAATGAATATTATTAAATAAATAAACATTTCTAATATATTTTTGACAAAAGGATTTAGAAATAAATCAATAATTTAATTCAATTAGATTATATTTTAGAATATGTGTTCAAAAATTATATTAAATGAGGTGGGAAATCATATTACATATATCTTATATAAGATAAAGATTATAAAAGATCGATTAAATTAAAAAACATGATAGCATTTCCAGTAAGAAATGCTAATCCAGATATACTAATCATTGAATACATAATTGCATCGTTGAGAAGGACAATTTATGTCAATTTTTGTTAATTTTATTATGAAAGTATAAAAGGATTTCCAAGTTTTAATTACATCTAATATCTAATTAAATCTAAATCAAATTCATTTTTGATAAGTGATTAAGCAAATTCTATCTATAGATAAGCATCTTCTACAGGTTCTAAAAATTCAACTATAATTTAATATATTGGATATTCAAATTCAGTTGATAGACTTGTTATATTAAGTATATTTATATTAATGCGAGTTTATGGAATAATTGAAATTATTGCAATTTCTTCAAAATTTAAATCAGTTGGTATTTTAACTTTTTATGTAAAACTTAATTCAATAAGTTAAGTTTGATTTTATTAATTTGAGAGAAGATTTAATCTAAAATCTGGAGATTAAATAAATGAACATATACTAGAAGAATTTATATAGTGTTTGCACAAATATGAATCCTCTTGAATACAAATGAATGAGCATCCATCTCCTCCAAGTTGATTACCATCATCACATTATTCATATTATTCATTAAGTATACCATTTCCACATTAATTAATACATTCATAACTTATTAATAATTAATTATAATTGCATCTGATATCTTGGAGTAATAGTATTTATTCCAAATTATCATAATCATATTAATCTCCATAATTATTAATTTAATAGCAAATACCTGTTTTTTTATTTAATATTTAATTTGAATCTTTACAAGATGTACAAAATTTACTATTTTTTTCACATGTCTAACATTAATTAGAACAAGGGATACATGTCTAATCATGATAATAGAATTCATCAAAACACTTAACACAATTAGTTGAATCAATACAATATTCACAATTTTAGATGCATTATATACATTTCCCTTGATCATCAATAATATAATTATCAGAACATGTTTTACAGGTTTAAATATCAACACATTATAAACATGGGATTTGACATTTTAAACATTAAGTATTTTATAAATAATATTAATCTATACACTCGGTACATTCAAATTGTGAATTACATTTACTACAATTCTAATTACATTATTCACAATGAAAATCAATATAATAATATCCTTCTTTACATATACATTATCCTTCAACAAGATTATATTCATCTTAACAAGATGTGCAAAAATCTTAATAACAAGTTAGACAAGGTAATTAGCATTATAAACAATTCTTATAAATATCTGTATAATAACCTGGTTTACAATAACAATCATTTAATTATAATACATGATTAGGGTCAGAACATGATAAGCATTTATTAGATTATTCTGAACAAGTAGAACACTATGATGAACATTTTAAACAATCAGTTCCAATATCAAAATAACCTTACTTACATACACATTTGTTATTTTCAAGTTTGAATCTATTATTATCAATACAAGAGAGACAAGTGTTTGTACTACTTGAGCAATCAAGACAAGGATATTAACAGAGTGAGCAATTGATATTATTAACTCCTGAAGTGCCATATCCATATTTACATACACATTTATTACTGATTAATTCATGATTTGGATCTAAACATTCAAGACAGTGATCATTTTATATTTTGCATTTCATGCATGGAATTTAACATATTTAACAAGTATTATTTATTTCAAAATATCCATCATTACATATACATAAATTGTTGATTTGAGTCTAATTAATATCAATGCATGTTAAACAATGATCTTAATTTATTTCGCATGTTTAACATGGCATTACACATTATTAACAATTAAAGCCTACTTAAAAATACCCCTATTTACAAATACAATTTTATGAAGAATTTATTAATTAATTAGAATCTATACATGTTAAACATCCATTAATGTCACATTAGGCACATGGTTATATACAGATTGCACATGTATTAATAGTATTTGAATAGTAAGTTTCCTTACATATGCATTGAAAAAATGCATTAATTTAATGATTAGGATCTGTGCAACTATCACAATGAGTATCATTTATTGAACAAGTGGAACAAGGATATTAACAAGGAATACAATTATAGTTATTATCATTTATATAACCACGATTACAAATGCATTATCCATTAGATATATAATGTTCTACATCTTTACATTCAGTACAATAATTTGTACTTCCTAAACATTATAGACAAGGATTTAGACAAGCTTGACAATTTACTCCATTCATCAAAAAACCAGAATTGCATTTACATTAATTTAATGCATCAACAGTTTAATTAATATTATCTATACATGTTAAACAATGATTTATTGTTATTTAACATGTAGCACATGGATGTTAACATTAATCGCATAAATATGTTGAAGTATTCATAATGTATCCATCCGCACAATTACAATGAGGAGGTGTTTAATTTATAGTATCAACACAAGTATTACAAATGTTTCCATTCGTTAAACAATTTGCACATGGTTTTGTACATGGACTACACGAGTTACTATTTAACCAATAATTATCATTGCATTATGTGCAGACAGTTGATGAAGTACAATCAATGCACGATTAAATGCATGAATAACAAAGACTACCACTTAAATAATAACCTGGATTACATTTAATACAAATAGAAATTACGCACTATTAACAATTAGTCTAACAACAATAGGCTAGAATATTTTAAAAATTACTTGAATAGATTATTCTTTTGAATATTAATAAAACAAGAATGCTATTATATCTCATTTTGTTGTGGATATTGAAAAAGTTCTAATTTTTGAATTTATTATATAGACTTTTAATTGAAATCTATGAGAAATATGTATAAAATTTTATATATTATTTATGAATTTATGATGTCATTATTAAATGTTGCAATATGATAGAAGGAGAAGATAATGAAATCATATATATATGAAAATGAGTTTGAATTTTAAAAACTATTCCCTATTATTATATATAGATTTTTTAAATCAACAATAATTAATCTGAATAAATTATAAACTTTATATATATATAAGATTAATAAAATGAATTATTCAAGAAAACATTATTGCTTCAAATCTTTATTAAATAAAATTGATATTCAAGTTTATTTATTTCTTGTAAAACTAATATTTGTTTTTTAAAGTTGANCCTGAAAATTTAGATATATAGACTTTATGTTTTTTGCTCAATTTATTTTGTAATAAATGCAAAAATTCTAAAGCTTCTTCTCTCATTCCCAAAACGCTCATTGACGAAATAAATCTTTAGATTCTATTTAAATTATGAGTATAAGTAAAAAGACACTAATCAAATTATGTCTCATCAATTATCTCTAATTATTATCTTTCATTTCTAATAATTCCAAGAAATCTAAGAAACATTCCAACATTTTATTTGTATACTTTCATAATCTTAATATACATAAAAAAGTACTTCAGGATCTTGCAAAAATTTATTCCTCTCTTAGGGTGTTAATCTGTAGCTATTCATATTTAAAAATGATTAAAAGAAATTAGGATATAACCATTGCATATATTATTTGTCTGATTCAAGATCAGAGTAAAATTTAGTCAATTAATGATTTTGGGGATTATTCATCCAATGTTTTTGATGAAAACTCACTGAAGGATGCAAATTAATTGGATAGTCCCCTTTATAAAAGTCAATATTAGGAAATTCTCTTATTTTGGCTTTCAAAACTGCTCTACTTGCTGGTTGAGGATCCCCATCACTTGATGTACATTACCCCATTTTATAAATTATCAAATATACAATTACTTCAATTATTTATTAATCATAATAAAGAGCATATGGATAAATTCAACAAAAAAAATCAAGAATTGAGTAATTGGAATTTGAAATATATTCAAACAATTTATTGAAGAAAAATTATCTAAAAATCTTATTTCTTGCTTAAAATATAAAATATTTAATCTAATACTATAAATCTAATTCAAAAACAATAAAATAAGTAATAATTATAGACAGTTCTTATAGCTATGCTTGAAATCGAGTTGAATAAAACGTCCAGTTGATTAGAGAATATCTAAAATTTTGAAAATAAGTATTGAATTAAATAGATATATTATATAAATAATATATATAGATTTTTTAAATCAACAATAATTAATCTGAATAAATTATAAACTTTATATATATAATTATTATACTATAAAAAATATAAGATTAATAAAATGAATTATTCAAGAAAACATTATTGCTTCAAATCTTTATTAAATAAAATTGATATTCAAGTTTATTTATTTCTTGTAAAACTAATATTTGTTTTTTAAAGTTGATTTTTGGGATATATCAAAATTCTTGAAATAAATTTGAATTTAGCAATTAGTAATCTTGAGTATATTAAATTTTATTTTATCAGCTATCTTTTATCATTTTCATGAAGTTTATTACTTTCCTTTACTATATAAACCTTAAATAAAATCTATAAGTGTATTATTTAATTTGTACATAATTTCATAATATCAGATGAACATGTTAAACACCCTATTGTTACTGCATTTTATAATAAAGTGCTAGTCTGAGACACTTATTTACATATTAGTAGCTACGCTAATGGTAAATTTTAGATTTTACTTTTAAGATGGTATAAAAACAATTATATTAACTGTTGGGAATCATATTGCCAATCAAAATGGATTTTTGGAGGTTATGATTGTTTTGACTATCGAACTTTCATTCAAAAAACATTTCAGCTCCAACCACATTATTAATTAAGATTTAGATTTTTGTTTTGGAGGTTTAATATTTAGAAATAATTATAGAATACACAATTGGGCTGGATATCGATTTAAAGTTTATATAGATAATATTTAAAAGCATAATTAATAATATTATCATAATTAAATTTTAAATAATCTTTGTGGAAACCCATCTTATTATTATGAAACTTTTCAACTGGATTTATATGCTTATCATTATAGCCCAACTGTTTAAATATTAATATCAGGTGAATAAGTTTGGGGAATTTCAGATATTTAATTATTCATAGAAAAATGCCCAATAGGTTGCCATTCTTGTAACTAGAATGGATGTTACAATTAAATATTATATATAGAATATTTTACGGCTAGATAATTGAATGTTAATATAAATGATGGATGGTCATCTGGCGATGTGGGATTCTAAGATGGTTTGGTGAATGCTGGAGGTATTGTTACAATTTATTCTAGATTTTTAATTTTATAGATTACTCCATTGGTCCTAAAGTAAAAAAATATATCTAACACCTCATGATGCTGTTAGTATTTAATTTAAAATAATAACTTTAAATTATTATCATTAATTTGAAATATTAATTGATGATGTCTTAGTAATTGATTTAAATACAGCAAAGTAAGTATCTCTACCCTAGGTTAATTCCTACAATTATTATTAAGACTTAATCACTAGTCAAATCAATATTCATGAATATATGCATAACTTAAATTTGATTACTTTAACAATTAGATTGAAAACTAATTAATAATATGTAACAGATTATTATTCTTATTTTGGAATTAGAGATATTTAATTATTTCTTAAAACATATGATAATTGTTTTGATAATAATATATAACCATTTGATGGATGCTTTGCTAAAATTTATGACTGTGTTATAGGTTGTTCAAATTGTGTAAGAGGTGAATGTTTGAAATGTTAAGAAGGATGGCAATATAAGATATAGAATAAGAATTGTATACCGATATGTGATGATTCAATAATTAATTATTTTGAAGAATGTGATGATGGTAACACATATCAATATGATGGATGTTATTAATGTAAATATTCTTGTCCTTTGGATTGTAGTGAATGTTAATTTGGTAAATGCATATAATGTTCATTAAAATACGAATTAATAAATGGTAAATGTTAATATATTTGTAATGGTTATGAGAATTAGGAAGATTAAGAAAATAGAAATTGTTTTAATAGAATAAATAATTTGATTGAGAATGGTCATTACTAACATAATCTATTTAATAATGAAAATTCTAAATATACTTTAGTCAGTAGTTTAACATGTAATCTATAAGATTTTGGAATTTTTGGATATTTTTATAATTAATGCATAATACCAGCAATACAACATTGTAAAATCAGTTTTATTAATAAATGTCTATAATGTGAAGAAAATTATTAATTAGAAAATAATAAATTGAAATGTATTACTATTTGTAATGATGGAATTGTAATAGAATTAGAATAAGAATAATGTGATGATTTAAACAATATATAGTTTGATGGATGTTATAAATGCTAATATAGTTGCTAATTGGAATGTTTAAATTGTGTTAAAAATAAATGTTATTAATGTTTTGATGGTTGGAAGCTTATTGATTATAGTTGTTATCAATATTGTGGAGATGGTTAAGTAGCTGTATCTTCAATCGAACAATGTGATGATGGAAATTATGATAGTGGAGATGGATGTTTTGAATGCAAATATCAATGTATTTAATATTGTAACACTTGTATAGATAAAAATACATGTTATATTTGTGAAAAATACTACGAATTATATAATAATTAATGTAGACCAATATGTGGAGATGAACATATTGTTATTGGATTAGAAGAATGTGAAGATGGAAATGATATTCCTTATGATGGTTGTTTTAATTGTTAATTTTAGTGTGAAGAAGGATGTTAAACTTGCACTTTTGGAATATGTTTAGAGTGCATTAAAGGATATACAAATATAAAGGATAAATGTGAAGTTGAAAATTACACTCATAATTTTGATGAAGAGGAATAAGAAGTGTCGAATAAATGTGGAGATGCTATTTATACTGATAATGAAAAATGTGATGATGGTAATGAATTTGATGGAGATGGTTGTTCTAGTTTATGTCTAATTGAACCAAACTGGTTTTGTAATAATTATCCTAGATAATCAAGTTTTTGTTCATATAATACTGCTTTTAAATTGTAATATCTTAATTAAACTTAATAAATTTAATACATTTAATTATCATTTACTAATAAAGTTAAATTAAATGAAACTATTTTGAATTTTACTAATTCAATTCATCCATCTATTCCATCTATTTAATAAGATATATACATTATTACTATAATTCCTGTAATTGAAATTGATTAAACTATTTTACTTGATGTTATTTATATTTTTTAAATTCAAATTTTGGAATCTATTTCAACTAAATTTTATTTAGCTGTAGAAATTAATGCTAATTTAGAAGACTAATATAAAAATAAAGTAAATACTACTCAATAAACTATCAATTTATAACTCCCAAAAATCTTAAACTAGAATTAATTACAAACAGCCAATAAATTTTAAGCTCTGGGTAATTGGATGATGATAGGATTAGCTAGTAGTAGTTTCTTTCTTATATTAACTGGAAATCCTAGTTAATGTATGGAAATTTTAGATACTTTATAATTTCAATCATATCTAAAATACATAAATGTGGATTTTCCATTAAATGTTTTAATATATTTTGAATCATCAGAAATTGTAACTATTAATCCAGTATTGATTAAATTAAAAATTACTGATTTTTTTTACTAATTAATAGGTGATCAATATGTTGAGAGTATTGGAAAACTTTCTGAATATCAATTAAACGCTGATTTATTAGTTAATATCTATGGTTAATTTACTTAAATTGGATTCCTGATAATATTGTACATATTTATAAAATACTTTACTAAATTTGTCTACACTAATTGCTTTGGCAATAAATTTATCTATTATATTAGACTCATGAATAATAAAATTATTTAAATTATTGGGATTAAATTTTATTATCTCAATAAAAGTATTTGTAAAATAAATGATATATTTAATAAAAAAGGTTTACTTCAATTGGTCCATGCTAATAGTTGGGATCTAATATTTAAAGTTCTATTGTATTTAGCTTCTAATTCTAAGCTAGGAAAAAGAGAAATAATTTCTACTATTCTTTCTATTGGATACTTAGTATCCTTAATAATTATTATAAGTTAAAATTGCAAAAGAAATAATCATAAAATTATATTGAGGGATTTAAGAAATAAATAGCATGATGATATTATTTTAATTAAAAAATTCTTATTTTTAATAGTTCTTATTATCATGTAAAGTTGCCCACTTATATAATGTATATTACTTACATGCATATTATTTTGGTATCTTGGATAAATAATTAATATTGATTTTACTACAAATAAACTTGATTTATTCATCATTATTTGGATGGAAGCACCAGTAATGGTCTTTACATTATCTTGTATGATATATTGCTCTGACTTTTAAAATTATTTATAATCAGATTAATAAATATTGTTTGGATTTGCTTAAATTGGTTTTTTGGTATTAGCTTTAGCATCTCCCTTAGTTAGGTGTGGATATTAGTTTTTCTGTAAAGTTAAATCATATTATTTGAAAAATAGAAAGAAGATGGATCCAATTTATCTTGATGTTAAAAATATATTTTAGATAGTTGAAAACAATAACAATAAGTGATTAAAATAAAGTATAATTTGTTATTTATTAAATCAATTTGATAATTTTAATTTTAACTTTTTTTTATATTATTATCTTTAATTATCGAATCTTTTATTGTAAACAATTTGATTAAGTTTAGCTATCTTTTATAAATAAATTAAAACATTTATACTTATTGAACCATTTTTATGACAAAATGTAGCTTTCGATTTTTAAGGGTAATGTATTTATAATTAATGAAACATTAGTTTCATAAGATACTTTAGTTGTGGAATAGTGTACTGATGTAATCTATCACTATTTAAAATAATTAATTGAAAAATTGGGGATTGTTTGGATCAGTTGGATAAATAATATCTTAAAATTTTATTACACCAATCTTTTAATTACATATTTATTTTATATTTTATACAAGTAAAAATAATTGGATCCCCCCAAGTTAAGTATCGCTAAATAAATTAGGATATTAGGATATTTTCTAGTTTCTTTTAAAAGGATTATTTTAAATACCTAAATAATTATGATATATTAGATATATTTCTATTGAAATCTTAATTTTTTATAGTCGTCCTTGCATAGAAAATTTGATTATTTACTTTTATTTAAACTAATTTCCGTTGATTCTTATCGTATTCTTCGAAATTCAATTAAAAAACTTGAGAATTAGAACCCTTCAAATTTTCAATTCAAGACTTTTTCATAAAATAAGGAAAATTAATAGTATGCGATATTTCTTCTTCCAAATATTTTATTGCAATACACCTAAATCTTTCAGAAATTAATTATGAAAGTCTAATGTGATTTTTTTTCTTTTCTAATTTGCTTTTCGTAACTGCTTTTGATTTCATTAATTAGATTACATAAACTGTAATTTTTATTAGTTATCCCTTTCTAAATTTCATTTTGTAATTATTTAACATTAATCATAAAAATAAATTAGACTAAAAAGATTTTTAATCATGTTTATAAAAAGGACGAATTATGTTAATGCAAGCTTATTCCTACTTTTCTAAACAATTTTTTAAGTTATAGATTTAATGTTTATAGATTATCTATTTTATTCAAAATGATAATGATGGTGTTAAAGATTATATATGTGTATATTAAATTAATTCGTAATTGATTGATGAATACTTAAATTTATTAACCATACAACCAACTATAAGCTTATGTATGATTAAAAATGCAACATATTGATTTATGATAAAACTGTCTTTTCATCACTTCTTAAGATTAAAAGTTTTGGATAAAAGTAAGAAACAGAAATCAATAAATATGTAAGCGATTGAAGAATGAAAAAAATTATTAGTATTCAGAGAAAGATATAAAAAGTAAATCTCAAAATAGCCAAGGCTTGCAGTTAATTCAGTTCTTATCCTTTAATTGGTCAAAAGAAAATTTTTATTCTGCCCTGAATTCTTTTTATCAAATTTTATTCTTCTATAATATCATTTAAATAATTATGTCAATTTGAACTTTAAATCTATAAATAAGGCTGTTTATATTTTATTATTTTTGTTCTATCTTAATTTTTCTAAAATTTTATCACTAGTGGAAATTGTATTAATTTATTCGAACTACAGATTATTCAATTATTTATTTATAAGAATAAATGGTTTTGAAATATTTATACTCCATATTTTCACATCCACAAAATTTTTATTTCTGTTTTAAATTTTACATAAATTATTTATGCACTATCAAAATAAACCCTAAAAACAGGCTATTATTCCACTAAAATAGATATCAGATTGATGTTGAGTTTTAGGTTTCGATTTCTGAAGACCAAATTCTTTATTATTATTAGTAATAATAAAACAGAAATCAATTATGCTACTGAAGACGGATAAATAATGAGAATGTAATATAAATTATTTAAATTTAGCGATTACAATAAAGACCCCTAAGGGACTCCACAAATCCTATATAATTTAGAATAAATCAAATATCTTTAATGGGTTGGGTAGTATGGGGAGAATCTTAAAAAAGTTGGAGATTGGATGGCCATTTGGAAAGGTCAAAAATTAAAGAATGTAGGGGGTAAGTACTATACTCAGAAGAAGGAAAAAAAATAGGGTTTTGGGTAGAATTACCAAGTAATTATATGGAGTAAGAGTTAATTTTATAATAATAATTTATAGATAAATACCAGTATATAAAGTTGGAGAGTATGTTGATGATTAAAGGAGAGGAAAATGGAAATATTTATATAAGGATTATGAAGTGTATTAATTTTTTACATTTTCTTATGTAGAGGAGGTGGAAATTATGAATAAAAAGGAATAAAAAACGAAGATTGGATTGAGTTGAGTAAATCTTTTTAAACGTAAATTTGATATATAAAAACATAAATAAGTTATAAATAAGTCATTAATAATGGAAAATATAAAAATGGTAAAAAAATTGGTATGTGGGTTGAATGTTTGAGGATGAATGGGTAAAAATCCTTTAAAGTGATGTATGGATTATAAATAGTTATTATTTAGTGGAGAAGGGTATTATGATAATGAGGGTAAAGAGCTAAAAATTGGTAGCTGGGTAGAATTAATTGATTTAGGAATGTAAATGAATGATTAGAAATTAAAGTCTAAAAAAAAGCTAAATAACATTTAATGGATAATATAATAATGGTTAGAAAATTGGTAGATGGAATATATTGAGTAGTGATAAATTTTATGATTTAAAGAAAAAAATGTAATTAATATAATCTATTTTAATTTTAGTGGTGGTGGATGGTATGATGAAAGAGGATTGAAAAATGGAAAATTGGTTGAATTTGATGATCATTCTGATAGTTATAAAATCATTAATTACTGTTTAAACACTAAAAGTTAAATCACTTATTGTGGTAAATATAAAAATGGATAAAAAGTTGGTTTATGGAATTTATATTGGAATGATGGTAAAGAATAAGAGTTGATGTAATTATAATTATACTTATTAATTAAGTGGAGGTGGATGTTATGAAATAAAGTAAGGAGGACTTAAGAATGGAAAATGGATTGAAACAAGTGATAATTTTGAAAAGTACAAGATTCATAATTAAATTAATTTTAGATTTCAATAAATCACTTATAATGGTGTTTACAAAGATGGTAAAAAAATTGGTAAATGGGATATTTTTTGGAGAGAATTACTAGAAAATGATTTTCATTTGATGTAAAATGATTAACCATTAAATATTAGAGGTGGTGGGTCTTATAATGAAATAGAATTAGGAAAGAAGGAAGGAAAATGGAAAGAGTTGAGTGTAACTTTTTCAAAGTATATGATTTTGTCTTATTATTCAGACAATGTTAAATTATTTTTGATGGTGAATATAAAAATAATTAAAAAATTGGTAGATGGAATACATATTTTAGAAGAAAAGAGGAATAGGATAACTTGATGTAAATAATAAATGTATTAATGCAAGTGGTGGTGGAGATTATAACTATGAGAATGGATTAAAATAGGGAAAATGGATTGATTTATTTGATAATTTTAGAGAGTAAAGAAATATTGTATTAGTTAGAGATTGTTTAGTGACTTATAATGGAGAATATAAAAATGGATAAAGAGTAGGAAAATGGGATATCTATTATCGAGAAACTTTAGGTGAAAATTAAGAATAGATGTAAGAAATTATTAAGTAACTTAAATAAAGAGGAGGAGGCTCATATGACCTAAAAGAAGGAGGCATTAAAAATGGAATATGGATTGAATTGAGTGAAACTTTTTAGAAGTATGTGATTTTAATAATATTTAGTTAGAGTTAGGTTATTTATCAAGGTGAGTATTAAAATGGGATAAAAGTTGGAAAATGGGAGGAGAAAAAGAGAGATTTTTATGCATTTAGTAAAAGTTTTCTCAAAAGGTATTATTAATTTAAATACTATAGAAAGGAAAACGATTATGAATATTGAATTCATGAAAATGAACATATAATAAAATAAATATCAACATTTTTTTTTATTGTATTTTCTACTAAAAATATGTTATTTTATTTAAATTACTAAACAGCTTAGAAAATACATTTAATAAATTTATGATTATAAATAGGTTATGCTGTCTATTACACTTATTTATAATTGATTCTTATTAACATTTCAAGTTGAAAGAGCAATAAAATAATATTCGATTATATATACACTATAATTTTTTATCAGTAATCAATATTTACTATGTATGGGAGTCAATTATTTAGTTTAATTGATAAAATTCAAAGCAAAATCATTTTTAGAAGAGAGTTCCAATCTATTATAACTGTTGATATTCTTATATTTGATGATTCTTCTGTCTAAAATATTCACTCCAAAAGTGAATCATGGATAATAATTACCAAAATGCAAGCTTGATGAATAATAAGATTAGGAAAATATTGGAAATAAAAATATATATTTATATATGATTATTCAATATATACAATGGATTAATAAACAGAAAAAGTAAATTAATAAAATATATTAAGAAAGTTACAATTTATTATAAATCTCAGATATTCATTTAAAATATTTTTTGATTTATCTCTTACCCTAAAACATAATTACTTAATGCTTTTTTTATCAAAAGAATTTTCTGTTTAAAAATATTTTAAATTTCTGATTAAATGCAAAAATTAAATCTAGTTTGAAAACTACAAGAAAATATTTTACAAAAAGAATAATATTTATAAATTAAGAATTTATTGTGGCATCATCAATGGGAGGAATATCATATAGATACTAATAGATATCAGAATTTCAATCTTAATCAAAAGCTGAAATTAATTTGATAGCATTTAATGAAGACTTTTCGATTCTCTTTTTTCTTTAAGAAAAAACTATGTTATTAGTATGCCAATATAGATAAAATGTCATCCATATTATATAAAGAATGCTAATAAGCAAATTATCAAAATATATGTTATATATAGATCAACCCCTATAAAAATTATCACATTTCTTAATGTATTAGAATTTATTAATGTACAATACTTTAACAACCTCAGGAATTTATATTGTATCTCTTAATAACATAAACTAAAGTAAATATTTAAGGTTATTTTAAATTAAAAATGAATAAAATAATAGATTTAAGTGCATCAATAGTTTTATATTAAACAAATATCAAAATCTATTAGTATTGGGAGTATCTTAAAAGACCATATAATTTTGGAAGTTTAATAATTAATGGGAGATGGTCCAAGATTTCATATTTGATTATATAGAAGATTCTGTAATAGAGAATATGTGTTTTAATTAATAAGAAACTTAATTAGCTTGTTAATTTTCATAATGTGAGAAAATCCTAGTTATATATTAGTATAATGATATCAATCGATTATGGTTTCTTAAATAAGCAATTTAGATGGGACGTATTGAATAATATTACTTAATAAATGAAAATCAGCTTTTAATTTCTGAAAAAATATCAGAATGTTATGGGCTAACTTCAAAACCAGTCTTTCGATCATATGTTTAACAAAAAAATAATTAATTTGAAATTAAAACACATCTTGATGAATATATTACTCTTTTATGTTATTCTGAAAGGGCATCTCTACTATTAGGATACAATTCAAAAGATTTCATATTTCTAAAATTAAAAGATAATGGCGACATTATTGTCTAATAGAGGTTACCATTTCCTGGAAGACATTAATCTATAAAAATAACTCCAGATTTAAAATATTTCGTAATTTGTTATGATAATATAATCAAAATTTTTAAGTTATTTTAGAAATGAAAAATATCATAATAATTTTGCTTTAATCTAATCTATCTTCCAAATAAACCCAAAATACATTTTACATCTCAGCATTATATTACTTTTTTATAATTTCAATTTATTAATTCTTCAATGATGCTCATTTAATAAGGAATTGTAAAGTCTAAATGATTATTATTCCAAATATAATATATATTTAAGTGATCTTAGGGATATAATAATTTTATTAAATATGAATTAGACTGATCCAATAATGTCTTGAATGAATAGGAAAAAATTTAGTAGAATATTAAAATGTTGTATTAATTTTCTTATTTGTTTTGAGTAAAAATA
>CAJJDO010000022.1:53150-73766 GCA_905183005.1 Paramecium pentaurelia | reverse complement strand
GGCTAACTTCAAAACCAGTCTTTCGATCATATGTTTAACAAAAAAATAATTAATTTGAAATTAAAACACATCTTGATGAATATATTACTCTTTTATGTTATTCTGAAAGGGCATCTCTACTATTAGGATACAATTCAAAAGATTTCATATTTCTAAAATTAAAAGATAATGGCGACATTATTGTCTAATAGAGGTTACCATTTCCTGGAAGACATTAATCTATAAAAATAACTCCAGATTTAAAATATTTCGTAATTTGTTATGATAATATAATCAAAATTTTTAAGTTATTTTAGAAATGAAAAATATCATAATAATTTTGCTTTAATCTAATCTATCTTCCAAATAAACCCAAAATACATTTTACATCTCAGCATTATATTACTGTCAATCTAAAAGAAAATTGTATATTGGATATAACATTAATATAAGAATAATTATAATAATAATTTAATTTCAATTTATTAATTCTTCAATGATGCTCATTTAATAAGGAATTGTAAAGTCTAAATGATTATTATTCCAAATATAATATATATTTAAGTGATCTTAGGGATATAATAATTTTATTAAATATGAATTAGACTGATCCAATAATGTCTTGAATGAATAGGAAAAAATTTAGTAGAATATTAAAATGTTGTATTAATTTTCTTATTTGTTTTGAGTAAAAATAAAGGATTGAAAATACATATCTACACATAGTTATGGCAAAAGTAAAAATGACATAACTAGTGATCAAGTGTGATTAACAATAACTAAACTTTTAGTTGATTAAAAATCCTGTTATATGTTAAATTTTCTAAATCCTAAATTAAATGGGATGCAAAAATAAGTAAATCCAATTTTAAACTTAAATATTTAGATTTTTAATATATATATATTATTTTGTATCAATATCTTCAAGGTTTACTATCATATATTCTTTCAAATTCAAAACATAATTTCAAACTTTTATAGATTTCTTTACAAAATGAGAATAATCAAATATAATTAAATCAAATTATCAATCTGGTCTAAAATTTAGAATTTTCATTCATCTTAAAAGTGAATATCATCATTTATTTCAAATCTCAAGATTATCTTAAAAAATATACTTAATATGTAAGGTGAAGTATATTTTTAGATTAAATTCTACTTTGATTTGATAGGATAAAGCTAAATAGTTAAATGTTAAAGTAATGCTTAACATAATTTTAGCAATTAAAAAGCATATGTAGAATAAAAATTTCAGGATTTTCAAGTAAACTCAAAACAAAATTAATAATATTATTTTTCTTAAATGAAACAGAAAAAAATAATTGAGATTGATGGCATAAAAATTACCAAAGCAAATAAAATAAAGCATGGAGCAGAAGCGAAAATTTATGAGGGTTATTTGAATCAAAATGAACATTAAAAAGTTGCGTTGAAAAAACATAAAGAAAAATTTACAAACGAATAAATTCTACTTCTTAAAATCCTTAAAGAATAAATTAACGATCATATAATTGAAATTATTGCTTTTGGATAGACTTAAAAAGGAAAATGCTATATCGTAATGGAACTTGGAAATTAAATTGATTTGATGAATCTGGCTAATAAATAATAAACATGTTTAGAAGTAAATATTACTTTAATTAGATGGCAAAATCAATATAAATATTACATAAATATGGATATTTTCATAGAGATTTAAAACCTGAAAACTTTGTTATAAGTCAAAAGGGAAAAATTAAACTAATAGATTTTGGAATTGCAAAAAAAATGAATGATAATTTATTTATGTCGTTCAATGGAACTTACGATTATATTGCACCTGAAATATTAATAAGCAAAGAATACGATGCTAGTGTAGATATTTGGAATTTAGGAGTGATTTTTTTTGAAGTTTTGGAAGGAAAATAATTTTTTCGTCTACTTAACTTAGATAGAATTCAAGATTATATAATTATTTCTCAAATATAAATTAATAGGATAATAAAAGCACAAAAAAATCTATAGAATAAAGAAGTAGAAATATTGAATAAAATGATTGTCTAACGTTTAAATATATAGACTGATTGTTCTTTAAACAAATCGATTTAAAGGATAAAAATAAATGATTTGGTTGATGAGCTAGAAAATATGTATAATTTAGACATTAGTATCTCATCTTTGATTGTAGAAAATAAGTTTTTGAATTGGGAAATCATTTCAGAATTTAATGGTTCATCAGTTTCAATTAATTAAAGTTTAAGTATCCAAAATTCAAATAAGTCCTAAATTGAAGATATTATACTCAAGTTATAAAAATTAGTAATGTAAATGCTAAAAATTCATATTTAAGAAATGATTAAGTAAATGATATTCCAAAATCAGCAAGCTTAAGTATGTGGATCAATAAAGAAGAAATAAATAATCATTAAATGTGTGGAGAATATGGAAAGTATTTAAATAAAAAGGGTAAATGGATAGCTATATGGAAAGGAGAATAATTATAAAATGTTGGTGGAGTATATGATGGTATTATATTCAAAATATTAAATACTTAGATGAAGGAAAGAGAAAGAGGATATGGAAGGAACTCTTTCATAATTTTCGAAGGTAAATTTTTATTACAACTATTAGTTAAGCATAAGTATATGAAGTTGGCGAATATATTAATTCTAAGAGGTCTGGAATATGGAAGTATTTCTATAAAGATTTAGAGATGTAAGAATATTTATATTTACTTTATTTAAATGCTCAAGGAATGTATAATGAATTTGGTTAAAAGAATGGTAAATGGATTGAATTGAGTGAAAGATTTTAGAAGCATATAAAGATTATTAAATTATAAGTAAATGCCAAATAATTTATGATGGTGTATATGAAAATGGTAATAAAGTTGGTAAATGGGATACAATGTATAGATAGAGAAATAAATTTCAATTAATGTAATTATCAAATTTATTCTTAAAAGTGGTGGAGGATTTTATGAAGTAAAGAAAGGTAATAATAACTCGATTAAAATTGGAAGCTGGATTGAATTAAGTAATTGTTTTGTATCTAAATGATTATTAAAGTTGAAAGTTCCAGTTTAGTCACTTATGAAGGTTCATATAATAATGGGTTAAAAATTGGAAATTGGCAAATTTTTTGGAATTAAAATGGAGATAAATGAAAAGATGTATCTAATTTAATTAATTATTCCTTGAAAGTGGTGGTGGATCATATGAGTCAAAGGAATATAACAATCAATTACTAAAATCTTAGAAAATTGGAAATTGGATTGAATTGATTGATAATTATTAGAAGTATTTAGAGTGACTATAAATTGTAAGGGATAGATAAATCATATTCGTAGGATAATATAAAAATGGTAAGAAAGTTAATAAATGGATACAATATATATATAAAATTAGCAAAATGAGATTATGTAACATAATCTTAAATAATAAATTTTTAAAAGCGGTGATGGATCATATTTGGAGAATTTAGTTAATTGTGAGGATTCTATAAAGATAGGAAGATGGATTGAATTGAGCGATAATTTTAAAATGTATTTCAAAAGTTTAATAAATTTTAGGGATAGTTAATAATCCATGTTGGCTCATATTAAAATAAAAATAAAGTTGGTAAATGGGATATTTTTTATAAAGATGTTGGTCTGAAAAAGGAATGGATGTAAAGTCTAATACTATTAATATCTTTAGAGGAGGAGGATGTTATGAGATTACCAAAGGAGATGATAATAATGTTTTTTTTCAAATTAAAAATGGAATGTGGATTGAATTAAGTGATAGATTTGATAGGTATTGAGTTTAAATAGTTAATGATAAGTTTTAATTAAGTTATTTTTAAAGGAGATTACAAATACGGTAAGAAAGTTGGTAGATGGTATAAGATGAAGAGATAAGGAAAAAAAATAAAGGATGACTTTTACAAAATGTAATTTATAATAACTCAAATTATTAGCAAGGAGGAGTATTACCGAAATTGAAAAAATAAAATAGGTTTTAAAGTTATTTATTATATTAAAAAGTCATATTCTTCCATATCTCTAAATTTGACAGAAAATAAACTTTTTCATTATGTATAAATTTTTAATTACAGATTTTTTTGTAAATATATTAAATAATTAAATAATATATAGAATTAAGTATTCATTATTTTTTTTATCAATTCTTGAAAAAAAATTATGTACTAAATAAATATATATTTAAAATAATGAAAAATATGTTAAAAATTAAATGTTATTGATTTTTAGTTGAATTAATAAATAATTAAATAACTTTGTCAATTAATATATGAAAGCACTTGATTCTTATCATTCTCAGTTTAGATCTACACTTCAAGAGCAAAAATGCCTTTTAATAGATAAATATTATTAAATTACCATTCAATTATTTCCAATAATGTCTATAACTGATGAAGTATTTGTTAAACTTTCATACTCTCCTTTAGCTTTTGCTATTATTGGGAAATGGTATTAGAAACCTGGATTAAAATTAAGAAATTTACTGGAGGAGTATTTTATGAAATTATTCTCTCATAGAAATGATTTATAAATATTATATTCTTTTTAACATTATTAATCTTCATATTTAATATTTCTCTTGATATCTTTTTAATAATTATTTTTTTGTCTTATTAAATTAAATGGATACATACATAATGATTTCTATTCTATTTAGAATCAAAAATAAAATTAAAATATGTTTAATTAACTAATATATTAAGATAATATAATTACTATCTTAAAATAAAATTATAAATAATTTAATAGAAATACAAATAATATCATTATGATTTAGATTAGAAATCTTCAGATATATTGTTCTTGTGGGAAAAAGAATCTTTTTCAATAGGTTTGCCTTAATTAATCATTTAGAGCTACCAATAGAGCTTATTGTCTTAAATGTGATAAAAGAAATGAACATTTTTCTTGTCAATATAAAGTAAAAGATGAAGAAGGATTAATACAATTTTTTGAAGATATTGGGAAAAAAATGGAGATATATATACAGAATTTATAAGAAAGTTTAAAAAAAATAGTCGAAGGATTTAATGAATTAACTAGAAGCCTCAGAAATAAATGTTAATACAATCAATAAAGACTTTAAGAATTAAATGAACAGAATTTGAAGAATATTTAAGACGAAATCTTTTAATTTTAAGATGAATTTGAGAAAGGTTTAGAAGAAGAGATGCAGAATTGTTCAAAAAATATGCTTATTAAATTAAATAATTGGATTGATGAATTAAGAAAAAAAGTAAACAAAGTATATTACCCGATATTGATTTTGCTTCAATGAAAAAAAAATTTGATGAGGACAGAGCTTTGATGGAAAGTATTGAGCGTATGCAGTATCAATTTAGACCACAGCCTTTAAAATATATGCCTTTATTAGATTGGAAATCTCCTTAAAATTGAAAAAAAAAATATAAATCCAACACCAAAATTCGATTCTAAAATATAATTCTAGTAATTTTACAACCTTGACATAAACCATTAAATTATAATTTCCTATTATTTAATTAAGTCATTTAAAATGATAAATAAAATAAACTGAACAATGTTCATTAAATTTACAACAGAATTATTTTTATTCAAACTTTTTTCTAAATCAATCATTTAACTTAAATTTTTAAATATAACCTTAATTATTGCTCCTTTATTAATATCAATCATAAAATATACAAATTACAAATTTCTTTCCCTGACATTCAGAATTGACTTATTCATAAATTAAATATATACAAACTAAATTATTATAATACTAATTATTTTTTACAACCCTAATAAAATTAGAAAATACTTTCTATTAAACTTAATAATCTTATATTTATCAATCTAAACATAATTACAAATTATTTTATTTATCTAAGACATATCCCTTTAATTATTAATGAATGTCAATTCTATTAACTTATACATCAAAAACTAAATTTTAATTGATAATTTAATATTCTCAATGTTATTTTCAAATTTTATATCAATAAATAAATAAAATACACAAAAATTATGAAGAGACCGTTCATAATATTTTAGGTTTTAGTATTTAATTCATAATAATGCATGTTTAATATATATAAAATTAAGCAAATTTAAAACTGTATCAAGTAAAAAATAAGGTTAAAGTAATAATAAATATGCTTCATTTCATCTATGAATTCAAATTAATTAACAAGACAACGATAGCTAAAATTTTAATCTTTAAATTATGAAACGTAATAATTCTTTTTATTTTCAAAGTATATCAGTTAAAAATTATAAAAATACCATCTCTCAAATATCAAATATTAAAAATCATTTTTCATTGTGATTGCCCAAATTATGCATTGGAAAAATATGATATTAAAAAAACAAAAATAACTTAATTTTCATATATTAGCAAATCTTATTAAATAATTTGAATCCTATATCAACTGCTGTATTTTTTTTGCGTTTTTCATTTAATATATCTCAACCCCTTTTCATATAAAATTTACTTAATTAATAGATTTAGGTTTTAATTGCCATTTTTAAGATAAAGTAAATCATCTTTACAAGTTCATTTGTTTTTAAAGAGTTAATCAATAATTCATTAAAAACTATAATAGAATTTAAGTAAAATTATATCTTTTTTATTCATTAATAGATTTTTGTATCGTTTTCCTTGTAAATTAACTTTAAGGTATAATCTTATATCTATTCGATTTAATAAATAAATAAAAATATAGGTTATTAATATCCTAGTTGAAAGTAAGCATTTAAATATGAATGATAATTCTTAGTAAACTCAAGTATATTATTTTAAGGCACTAAAGCACAACAAATTCTCGTTATCTATTTTAATTTAATATCAAGAAAACCCTAAAAGATTGACAATTTGAAAGAGAAATTTAATCAAATAGAATTAATATAAAATTAAATATATAAAAGTAGGTTTGAAATATTAAGAACGATTTCTAAAATTCATTAATTTTATTAATTCATATATTTGAAAATAATAAATCAACTAATGATTCTAGTATTATGACTAATCTTGATTTTCGACTCATAAATTAAAACACTGGTAAAAAATACGACTATTCTGTAAGTTATGCTATTTAAATAGGTTTTGGAGAAAATTGCAAATCATTTTGAAGATAAATTCCTAAATCTCTAAGTTTTAAATGGATTTAATTCTAAGAAGAGATCGTATGAATGTCCTCATTGTCAAATAGATTATAAAGAGGTTTTGGATTTTGTACCACATGATCTCTATATAAGAATAAAGAAAGACTTCTATACTCTTGCTGATAAATTTTCTGTTTTAAATGGGATTTTATTAACTTACATTAAAAGAAATAAAAAAGATTCGGTGACCCTTTAATTTCAACTAAAATTTAACATTAAATAAAATGTTTATAAATAGAGAATAATGAAGATCAATTGAAAAATTTTATTAATTTTCTTATCTAGCCTAATTTGATTATTTTTTAAAGTATTTATAAATATTTTTGTAAGTCTTTAAAAACATCAAAATTATTAAAATTACATCTCCTCAATAAATACTTAACATTAATTTTTGAGTTAAATTAATTTTCATACTTACTATAATTCTAGTCTTTATGTTTATTTGATAATTTAAATATAAACATTCTAGTAAGACATAAGGTGCAAACATGTTAAAGGTTATGAATTGCAGTTAATAAATTAGTTTGATATTTAGCAAGAATTATAGAAAAAACTCTAAAAAATTAAAAATTATATAATTGGTGCTATGTAATTAATTTGATTCGTTATCAGATTGATAACTATAGGGATTTAAAAAAACAAACAATTACAAGATAGAAAGTCTAATTAATACAGTTTAAGGAAAAAATTAATTAATATAAATAATCTAATTGTTAAATGAAATTAAAGAACAAATCTGATTAGATGGTTGAATATCCGTCTCTTTATTTTAATTGTCGAATCCTAAAATAAAATTAGTCTTAATCTAGTGAAAATCCAATAAAATAAAATGAATCTTAATCAGGTGAAAAAAAATTCTATTGTTATGGTACACTAGCACTTTTGTAGCATCTGTTGTTCATAAATAAGAATATGCAGAAGTTAATAGATAAATTCTGAAAAATTAGTATGACCTATATGTTAAACTTAAATAAAAAATATTAAGTTCAAATTTAATTTAATAATGAATTAATTTTTTATGTTGCTCAGGGATATTCGAAAATGCAGATTAACACAGAATAAATAAGAAAAAGAACCAGAAAAATTTTTCTCATAATAAAGAAAAGAATACTAGCTTTGCAATTTCAAGAATTTATAGAAATAATTGTGAAGATTTTTGAAATAATGATTAATATTGATATAGCAATGAAAAATTTAGTGAAATTTATAAGATATTAAATATGATTTGATAAAATGATGATATCAAAAACTTTTATTAGTTATACTTTGAATAAATTAAAAAGGTCGAAATTATTAACATATCCAGATTAAAGATCCTTTAAAAAATTTTAGATGAAAAAAAGAAAATTAAATTTAATTTCGATTATTTATACAAAAAATTTATACAAAATCAATTTTAATTTTAAGAATCGAATAAAATTATTTTAATGCCAAGAATAAGAATGTGAATTAGTGACTAAAATCAAAAAATAATTATATTATAATTATGTTTTGTAGAGGCTTATGCAAAAAAACTACTTGAAGCTGACTGTTATTACATATTTTCATATGATGAATTGATAAAAGAATTCAAAGTTTTTTAAAAAGGAGAGTTTTTCTTTTAGAAATTGAATCCTACAGTTGTGATACACTTCAAGAAAAATTTAATATTAGTTAGAGGTCAAAGATGACTATCATATTTACAGAGACACATAATTCATCATAATTGGGTGTTTTTCATATGACAAATTCAAAGACCAATAAACAGATTTCTCCTTAAATTCTTAAAATCATTTTCTTAATATGCATGCGTTCTTGAAAAAGCTAATTTAAATAGATGAACTACATTGCATCTATAACACTTTAATTTTTATCAAGAACTTTAAAAGTATAAGGGTTCTTTAATAAAATTATTAAGGAGGATATTTGTAATGAATAATTCTAGCTCTAATTTTCAAATTTTCTATAAAAATAAATAAAATTAATTATGGTAGTTTAATTATTTTATTAAAAATTAAGTATTTAAAATAACCAATCCATTATTCATTTCACAATTAATCTAATATATCTTCAATAATGAATATAATTATCATACTCCTATCCCTCAAGATATCTTCTCATATAGTGTTCACTAAACTCTAAATAATATATGATACTACCCTTCAGAAAATATTAATTAAAATTTATCTCTTTCTATTAACTTAATACTAAGATAACCTTGCAAGATTTGAAATTTATATTTATAAATAGATTTATATTTAAAATAACTTTAGTTTTTATTTCTAAAAGTTTTCTTTCTACTTAATTAAAGTCTCACTATAATTTAATATGGGTAAACCACCTAGAATTTTTATTAAAAAAAAAGAATCACTTAGAGATAATAGTAAAATTTTATGAAGAAGGGGCATGATAAAATACTTGAACGAATCTGTACAACATAATCATTATTAAACTATTTTAGATTATAAATGGATTATGTTAAGTTTTTGTTAAATATTTCATTAATGAAAATTCAATATTATTTTTAAATTTTTTGGTTTTTCAATCGCTCATATTAAAGCATCAAATTTTCTTTCTTATTTTTTCAGAGTAGTACTCTGAGATACTTAATCCAAAATGATGATCACCTTTCTTTATTTGGCTACTCATACACTTATATATATGACAAGCTAATTTAAAAGCAATTTTATACAAAAATTTTAGTATAATAATAGTTCATAAATTAACAAATGAATATCTTATTATTATCAATTGTCTAATTATGGCTTTAATTTATTGATATTTTGATATGATGGTTATTAAAAACTTTGGAAAATCTTAGTTAGAATTAATCGTTCAAGAAAGGTATGAGTTGTGTAAAAATAAAGAAAATAATTATTGAAATGAATCCATAAAGTAATTAATTTAGTTTTTTAATTTTATCATTAAATAAGTTAATGTCGAAAATAAGAATAATTTTTTATATTATTATCAATATTTAATTAGAAAAATCAATTATTAATACAATATATTGGGAAATGCTTTAAATCATTAGAAAACGCTAGATGGAGCACATTCTTAATTGTTCTATTAAAATACTCTAAGTATTGTTTAAGCTAGTCTTCTTATTTGCTTATATTTTTGAAAAAGAAACTTCCATTATTAAAAACCATCGATTCCTAATTGAATACATAATATTGATGTCATAAAAATAATACCACTCCATCCAAAATATTGTTGAATTTCATATGGAAGATATACTAATTCAACATCACAAGTCAGAATTGTAATGCTCAATAGTGTAAAAGATGTGCTAACTTCACTCAATAACTATTTATAATACTCCAATTTATCCAATAGTGGATTAAATAAGATATAAAATAAACTCATAGAGATTGATAGAAATGTAATACTGACAGTTTAAAAAATTGGAAATTCATATGCGAAAATTAATAAATACATAAAGATAATTTTTTTGATTAGAAGTATTACATTAAGATATTTGGAAAATTGATTAATCTTAATACCATCAAATATAGATCCATACTTAATTTAGATAGCTTGATTATTAAAAGCATATTTCTTCATTGAAGATAGTTTTATTACAAAATAGATGCTAAAAACATATATTGTTATTGCGACACAAGCTAAAATTGAACTAAATCTGATAAGCAAATTTGGAGAGTTTAGTTCTAATGCATACAATTACAGTATTACACTGAAAGTAAAATCATATGCAGTAGCCATATGAGCACGTAAGATTCCACTATAAAAGAATTCTGAAATGATAGTAAAGCACAATCTATTAATGATAAACTTAATAGTTAAATAGTATACTCCAATTTTGATAAGTCTATGATTTTCACCTGAAGATTCAGAATAAAACTTAAGTTTCAGTGAATTTAAAATTTTAGGTATCACTTTTGCAATTGCATAGATGGTAAAAAGAGAAATCCAAACTGTTGCAATTGTTGCAGCATTAATAATAAATAATGATGTTATATCATCACTTGCTATTTTAGTGGGTATCTTCTTTAATTTTTTTATATCAAGCATTTAATCAATAAATCCTGAGAAATCAAAAATCTTTTAAATAAAATTAAATTAAGCAAATCCAAAAAGTTTAAAGTATGCTTATAAATTATATGGAAATTGGGTGTTAATATATTTCAAATAAGATAACATTTAGAGAGTATCCAATAAATTAAAAAAGACTTCAACTCCTCCAAATAAGATTGATCCTCCACACATTGCACCAATAAAGTAAAGCATATATGAGTTACTCGTTGTTGTTAATTGCACTTGAGCAATGGTGACATCATCTATGTAAACCACTTTTGGTATAAGGCAAGAAACTTCCTTTTCGATCTGGGAGTATCCTTCATTTGATTAAATAATTGAGTTATTTAAGAATCTGATTAATAAAAATTCGTCTTGTGAACTTCTTTTAAAAGAGATATTAATCATCAAACTTAATTCAGATTAATTAAACTCTTTAATCAATGAAACTTCTTGTGTAAGTTGAAATTACTGATCAATTTGCTAGACACTCTAATCATTTTAGATATGAAAGGATAGATAATCTATAATTTAGAAACCTTCAGGTATAACTATGCGAGTTGTGTATGATAATTTGAATAATCGAATAACAGAGTAGATTTAAGAAATATCTGCAATTTATAATAATGGTTTTGGATAATTTGGTAGGATACTTACTCCATTTAGATATATAAATGCATTTTCTAGCTTACATTAATCATTGCATCCATCACCTTTAATAAGATTTCCATCGTCACATTCCTCCTCCTTTACTTTAATGTAATCTCCACATTTATTTAAACAAGTTCTATTTGATTCATCTGCATAATATCCTGATTCACAAGGTTAACACTTATGATTCTTCTATTGTGGAAACCTACAACTTATGCAATTTTAAGCTTTATCAATGCATTCAAAACAATTAATTGAACATTCAACACAATCATTTTTATTTAGGAAATAACCTATTTTGCATTTAATACATTATGATTTATTTGTTAAAGGATTCATTTGGCATGATATGCAATTAGTTGGACATTAAAAACAAATTGATTACTTTTGTATTTCATTAAAACAAGAATAGTTATGATCAATCTTACAATTAGAACAACCATCTCTATTTACATCATTTCCATCATCACATTCTTCCCCATATGTCCAAATTAAATCCTTACAATCTTAATATTTGCAACTTACTTAAGATTTCCCTAATTTATCCAAACATGATATACAAATTCCATCTTCATTTTCAAAATAATCTTAAGTACAATAACATCTATTATTATTTAAAACTCGATGAAGTTTTTAGTCACAACTCATACAATTAAATTAATTGTCCATACAAGTTAAGCAAGATTCATAACATTAAGAACAACTGTTATTATTCCAGAAGTACCCTGAAATACAATTACATTGAAAATTTAAATCTAAATGTAAATTAGATAGTAGAACGCATTCTTAACATATTGTTTAACTTAAACATAATTTACATGGGTATTCACATTTATAACATTAATTCTATTATTCATAATATCCAACTTTACAGATACATTAATTATTAGAATTAATTTCATAATTAGTACTACAAGTAAGACATTTTTCTGATAATTCACTACAAGTTAAACAATTTTGATTGCATGGCTCACATTTCTAATCCAGTAAATAATATCCATCAAAACATATATCACAACTCAATGTATTGTTGCAAACCTTACAAGAAGAAATACACAGTTCACATTATCTAATGTCATTTATAAAATATCCATCTTAACAAATTTCACAATTTACTTAATTATAGCAAACGTCGCAATGATCAATACATTCTAAACATCTACTAATTGTGGATAAATAGAATCCTTTCATACAATTATTACAATTATCTATTCCTTAACAATCTATGCAATATTAATCACAACAATAATCTCCCTTCCTCAAAAAACCTTCTTTACATTAGCATTAATAATCTTTGACTATCTAATTTGGATCCACACATGTTTGACATTCATCAACAGTATTTATACAAGTAGAACATTGATTTTGACATTGCAAACATAAAATGCCTTATTAAAGATATCCAGGTTTACAAACACATTATTTATTGGAATCTAAAATTTGATTTATATCTATGCAGTTGATACATCCATTTATATCACATTAATAACATGGTTCCTAACACTTTGCACATGTGATTAAACTATCAGAATAATAAGTGGATTTGCAAACACATTATGACATGTTATTAAGTTCATGATTAATATCTAAGCATGTCAAGCATTTTGATGTAGATATCTCACAAGTATTACATGGCTATTAACAAGGTATGCAAAAGTAATTATTGTCATTTATCCATCCAGATTCACATTAACAAGAATTAGGTTATTGATGTAACTGATCTTAACAAGTAACACATGTATTTACTGTATCTACGCAACTTAAACATGGTAATTAACATTGGATACATGTGATTCCATCAGTATTAAAAATCCAACCTGTTTTACATATACACTGATGTAAATCTGTTACTAATTAATTCATATCAACACAAGTTATGCATTTATTCTCATCTTATTCACAGGTTTAACATGGACTTATGCATGGCTTACATGTTTGTTAATCAAACTAAAAATAGCCATAAGAGCATTCACATTTAGATTATATAACCTAACTTAATGTATAGGTTAAAATACATCCAGTACAATTAGTAGCATTATATTAACATTTTGAACATGGAGCAGTGCAAGGCTAACAATAGTTTGATGCATCAGCGTAAAATCCATCATCACAAACACATTGATTATTCACTAATGTTACAGCACCTCCAATGCAAGAAGTACAATCATTGGCATTATTGACACAAGTAGAACATGGGGACGAACAAGGCTAACATTAATTTGATGCATCAGCGTAAAATCCATCATCACAAACACATTGATTATTCACTAATGTTAAATCACAACCAATGCAAGAAGTACAATCATTGGCATTATTGACACAAGTAGCACATGGTTCTGAACAAGGTTAACATTAATTTGATGCATCAACGTAAAATCCATCATCACAAACACATTTATTATTCACTAATGTTACATCATAACCAATGCAAGAAGTACAATCATTGGCATTATTGACACAATTAGCACATGGTTCTGAACAAGGTTAACATTAATTTGATGCATCAACGTAAAATCCATCATCACAAACACATTTATTATTCACTAATGTTACATCATAACCAATGCAAGAAGTACAATCATTGGCATTATTGACACAATTAGCACATGGTTCTGAACAAGGTTAACATTAATTTGATGCATCAACGTAAAATCCATCATCACAAACACATTTATTATTCACTAATGTTACATCATAACCAATGCAAGAAGTACAATCATTGGCATTATTGACACAATTAGCACATGGTTCTGAACAAGGTTAACATTAATTTGATGCATCAACGTAAAATCCATCATCACAAACACATTTATTATTCACTAATGTTACATCATAACCAATGCAAGAAGTACAATCATTGGCATTATTGACACAATTAGCACATGGTTCTGAACAAGGTTAACATTAATTTGATGCATCAACGTAAAATCCATCATCACAAACACATTTATTATTCACTAATGTTACATCATAACCAATGCAAGAAGTACAATCATTGGCATTATTGACACAATTAGCACATGGTTCTGAACAAGGTTAACATTAATTTGATGCATCAACGTAAAATCCATCATCACAAACACATTTATTATTCACTAATGTTACATCATAACCAATGCAAGAAGTACAATCATTGGCATTATTGACACAATTAGCACATGGTTCTGAACAAGGTTAACATTAATTTGATGCATCAACGTAAAATCCATCATCACAAACACATTTATTATTCACTAATGTTACATCATAACCAATGCAAGAAGTACAATCATTGGCATTATTGACACAAGTAGCACATGGAGACGAACAAGGAAAACATTATGAAACAGAAAGGTATTTGCCATCATCACATGATGTACATGTACTAATCGTACCTAAACATGTCTTGCATGAAGTATCACAAACTGAACACATAGTTCCAATCATGTAATAAGAATCCTTGCAAGTTTAACATACATTGTTAGATGTACACGTTGCACACTAAATAGGACAAGGCTAACAAATCAAACCAGATATGTAATAGTTTGGAAAACAGATCGAACAATTATTATTACTGCTGCAAACTTTGCATCCATCAGAACAAGCCTCACATTTTGTAAAAAATGCAGACACCTATACTAGCAGGAAAATAGATATAAGTAATACAATAATATCCTGGCAAGCATGTATCACACGTTGTACTTATCTGACAACTTAAACAATTAGTCGGGCAATTACTTATATTTATACAAAATCCTTCAACTTCAATATAACCTGGATCACAACTCAAAGCAACTAAAATAGCTATAAAATGTGTCCTTACATACAAAATTCAAGAAAATAAGGTATACTCTAAATAAGTATTTGGACATTAAAAAAAAATAAATTTATGTGACAAAATTGATGATGTAATAAGCGTTTTATATAAATAAATATTTATGAGAGATTAATTAAAAATATTCAATCCATTTTATTTTACTATCATTAATTTAATTAATTTTCACTCTAAATTTCNTTTACTGTATCTACGCAACTTAAACATGGTAATTAACATTGGATACATGTGATTCCATCAGTATTAAAAATCCAACCTGTTTTACATATACACTGATGTAAATCTGTTACTAATTAATTCATATCAACACAAGTTATGCATTTATTCTCATCTTATTCACAGGTTTAACATGGACTTATGCATGGCTTACATGTTTGTTAATCAAACTAAAAATAGCCATAAGAGCATTCACATTTAGATTATATAACCTAACTTAATGTATAGGTTAAAATACATCCAGTACAATTAGTAGCATTATATTAACATTTTGAACATGGAGCAGTGCAAGGCTAACAATAGTTTGATGCATCAGCGTAAAATCCATCATCACAAACACATTGATTATTCACTAATGTTAAATCACAACCAATGCAAGAAGTACAATCATTGGCATTATTGACACAAGTAGCACATGGTTCTGAACAAGGTTAACATTAATTTGATGCATCAACGTAAAATCCATCATCACAAACACATTTATTATTCACTAATGTTACATCATAACCAATGCAAGAAGTACAATCATTGGCATTATTGACACAATTAGCACATGGTTCTGAACAAGGTTAACATTAATTTGATGCATCAACGTAAAATCCATCATCACAAACACATTTATTATTCACTAATGTTACATCATAACCAATGCAAGAAGTACAATCATTGGCATTATTGACACAATTAGCACATGGTTCTGAACAAGGTTAACATTAATTTGATGCATCAACGTAAAATCCATCATCACAAACACATTTATTATTCACTAATGTTACATCATAACCAATGCAAGAAGTACAATCATTGGCATTATTGACACAATTAGCACATGGTTCTGAACAAGGTTAACATTAATTTGATGCATCAACGTAAAATCCATCATCACAAACACATTTATTATTCACTAATGTTACATCATAACCAATGCAAGAAGTACAATCATTGGCATTATTGACACAATTAGCACATGGTTCTGAACAAGGTTAACATTAATTTGATGCATCAACGTAAAATCCATCATCACAAACACATTTATTATTCACTAATGTTACATCATAACCAATGCAAGAAGTACAATCATTGGCATTATTGACACAATTAGCACATGGTTCTGAACAAGGTTAACATTAATTTGATGCATCAACGTAAAATCCATCATCACAAACACATTTATTATTCACTAATGTTACATCATAACCAATGCAAGAAGTACAATCATTGGCATTATTGACACAATTAGCACATGGTTCTGAACAAGGTTAACATTAATTTGATGCATCAACGTAAAATCCATCATCACAAACACATTTATTATTCACTAATGTTACATCATAACCAATGCAAGAAGTACAATCATTGGCATTATTGACACAAGTAGCACATGGAGACGAACAAGGAAAACATTATGAAACAGAAAGGTATTTGCCATCATCACATGATGTACATGTACTAATCGTACCTAAACATGTCTTGCATGAAGTATCACAAACTGAACACATAGTTCCAATCATGTAATAAGAATCCTTGCAAGTTTAACATACATTGTTAGATGTACACGTTGCACACTAAATAGGACAAGGCTAACAAATCAAACCAGATATGTAATAGTTTGGAAAACAGATCGAACAATTATTATTACTGCTGCAAACTTTGCATCCATCAGAACAAGCCTCACATTTTGTAAAAAATGCAGACACCTATACTAGCAGGAAAATAGATATAAGTAATACAATAATATCCTGGCAAGCATGTATCACACGTTGTACTTATCTGACAACTTAAACAATTAGTCGGGCAATTACTTATATTTATACAAAATCCTTCAACTTCAATATAACCTGGATCACAACTCAAAGCAACTAAAATAGCTATAAAATGTGTCCTTACATACAAAATTCAAGAAAATAAGGTATACTCTAAATAAGTATTTGGACATTAAAAAAAAATAAATTTATGTGACAAAATTGATGATGTAATAAGCGTTTTATATAAATAAATATTTATGAGAGATTAATTAAAAATATTCAATCCATTTTATTTTACTATCATTAATTTAATTAATTTTCACTCTAAATTTCTATTAAAGACTAAAAAAATGCAATGTTTTAAGTTAATTTTAATATGTTAATAATATACTAAATTACAAAACTCAAATCATTGATTGGTTTACTTTTGCAAATATTGAAAGTAAAACATTCCAATATATAGAAGAGTTATGAGTATTATAAGTAATTTAAATTAATATTACTATTAATAAGTTTTTCATCAACTAGTGTAAACTTTGGAATTTAATGGTATTTAGATTCTTAAAAATATTATTTTTTTACTTTCTAAAAAATGTGAAATTAAATTTATTACATGCATGATCTTGCTCTTGATTAAAAAATCAATTCGAAGATTTTTTTATTTTTTTAATCTCATAAATTTTTTTCAAATTGCATTTGGGTGACATTTCAGATTCAAATAAAATGGCAGCCCAGTTATAATTAAATAGAATTTGTATAAAAAGATCAAAAGGATTTATTTGATTCAGATAAACTAATTTTATACAAAAAATTAGGAAGAAAACTTATTTTTTAAAATTAATTTGAGACAATAATATGAAATCATAGTTTCAATAAAGTATCATGTTTTGAAATAAAATTCTGATCATTAGAGAAAGTATTCAAATGATTCTAAAAAAATGAGGGATTATATCTGAATAATTTTTAAGAGAAAAAATATCTATTAAATTGATTTATTGACAATATTATTAAATTAGCAATCATAAAATGATTTCTCATTATAATCCTCTATAGAAATAATTGTATTTTTGCAAAAATATAAGATGAATAATTAATATATTTAATTCTTTCATAATCTTTTTCAACCTTTCTTAAAGTAATAGCATTTATTAACTTAGCTTGAGCATTTAAATTTACAATCCGAACATAACACAAAATTTTTCCCCCATTTTTTTCCTTCTTTATACAAGGTTAGAAATAATAAGTAACAAAATTTACCTTCCGACCTACTCTTTCTTTATGTTAATTTTATTTAAAATTTACTAATCTTTATTTCTTCAATCAGTATCATCTTAATCTAAAATTGATACCCATACTGATTGGCTTAGATCAAAGAATCTGCGAGTATGTTATTACTTCAATATAAATCCATAATGACTAAATTTCCTTTACTAGCCTGGAATGTTATACAACTAAATGCTGATTAAATATTATTATTGTATTTAATATCAAAACTGTTTGTAATCTACTATTCAAAGTTGTCATAAATCTGAATGAGGGTTTCACCTGAGACAATTTTCATCCCCTAAAATTTTGTATCTAAATTTTATAAAATTAGGTGGACATAAAAAAGAGTTTGTATTTGATTGAATAGATTATTATCTTTTAATCTCTAATTAACAAAATGCCATTTGATAAGCATAACAAAATGAGTAAAATCTTGTTGTTGCATATTTACGGCTTCAAAGGTCTTAATATGTATGTAGAGGAATTAACTATTTCATTATTTATTTCATTTTTTATTATAGTTATTTTTAATCTATGATACCTTTCTTTTTTTTTGAAACAATTATTTTCCAAAGCTACCATCCTGATATTATGTAATTAGAGTATCTAAATTAAATTCTGCTTTATAATATTAGAGCTTATTATTAATTCATGACTTTAACCTTTTAGATTCTGTTTTAAACATTCTCAATGTAAATCCAATGACATCAACAAAGTTTTGAGATTTTTATTCTGTTGTTATTATCTACAATTGAATGATTGCTTTCATTTTTTCAAACATAATGTCTGTTCTATTGTTGATTTTTATACTATATAAAAAATTATTCTGTTTTGATTCATTAAAATTTTTCCAAAACATTTTCAAAATAATTTTTGGCATATTTATCAATCTAGTCATCAGATTGAGTTTTATGATAGTCCCTTCCATGGCAAAGAGCATCAGCAAATGAAAATATTCATAGTAAGCCGTCATAATGAGGAGAAAAAATTAAGTTTTGAAAGTTTATTCGAATGCAGAGACTACATCCTCTGCTTAGTCCCCTTTGATTTTAACTTTTTATATAAGTTTCCAAATTTTTTTGTAAAATTTTAATAAATAGCATGTGATCCCCATCAATTATTTTCGAGTTATGCGATATTCTTGGAAGAATAGTTATTTATAGATTATCTAATATGTATTGCTCTATCTAAAAATTACAATGTAAAATTACAATTTTTTCTATGTTTTTCATCATCAAGGGTACAAAAATCGATTGCTCTCAAGTGTATTTCTCTGTAACCTACAAAAGCCACTCCAATTTGATATTGATTAATTGAATTTTAGAATTAGTCTATTATTTTAGCTATTGTTTTCTTCATATTCTATTAGCAAGGTCTCATAGACCTGGTTAAATTCATAATACAATCAAGAGTACTTTATATTCTTAAGCCACTTTATTCATGATCAAATACTGA
Organism: Paramecium pentaurelia; assembly: GCA_905183005.1. Classification (NCBI taxonomy): domain Eukaryota; phylum Ciliophora; class Oligohymenophorea; order Peniculida; family Parameciidae; genus Paramecium; species Paramecium pentaurelia. The sequence goes on along the minus strand of CAJJDO010000022.1, from coordinate 53,497 downwards.
TATCATGGCCTAATGATTCTACTTAACAGAAATTAGGAGGATATTAAATTTATTTTTTTCTTTCTTGTGCAATACCTTTTCTAATTTAAAGAGGTTCAAACTCAGTAATAACATCAAACTAATCAGACATCAACTTTTTTGACCTTCATTGAAAAGCCCTATGGTCGAATCAACTGCTCTGTAAAATTATTGAGATAAATAATCATTAAAATTTTTATTTAGCCAAAAGATATCGGATACCAAACCAAAATTTATCAATCAGTAGACATCTAACCTACAATAAATAAATTTCACAATTAGAAGAAATTTTTTCTAGTAGCACCTTAAAAAATTTATCCATTAATATT
>CAJJDO010000022.1:34853-52044 GCA_905183005.1 Paramecium pentaurelia | reverse complement strand
TAAGAATAGATAATCTAATATTGATATTTATTTACTTAAACAATATTCTATCATGAAACGTTATTAAATTCAAAATGAAAAAATTAAAATTGGGTTTTAAAATGAAACTTTATCTATTTATGTTAAAAGAATCTATACTACTTTCGATAGTTTAAAATTAAAAAAAAAAAATTAATTCAATTATTATTTTTAAAATCATACATTTATAATCTATATCTATCAATAAGCACTGCATTATGTTAATTAGGAATGCAATAATAATTAATTTTTTCATTGATATCAAATATACACTATTATTTTATTTTTCAAATTATCTGAAATGAAATCTAAAAAAGGGACATAACATCTATCTTCAGAATTGTCTTAATCCATGTATAATTAATTTTCAAAATATAACTAATTTTTGAGAAATATTTATTGAAATTTTTATTTTTTGAGTAAAATAATATCCTTTTAATTATATAATTAAATGATTTAAAGAATTACAATGTTAGTATCATGTTATTTATTAATAACAATATGATTGATTAATTTAAATCACAAAACTTCTTAATTCAAAATAAAATATCCTTAAATTTTATTAATTTTCATACTTTAACTAGGTATAATATATTCCAATCAAATTTTTGTACTAGTTCTAAGGATTGTTAGAGTTTTAGATTTTTTTTCTTAAAAGTTTAATAACTGAAAAACATGTTAAGAGTCGAAGACATTCGCTTTAATTTAATATTCAAAGATTTAAATTTTAATTGAAAATTAAATAAAAATTTATAAGTACTCAATGCTAAAAAGTTGTGTGATTTTAGTCCTTTTTGCAATAAGTTTGAATTATTGTCAGAGAAACTTCAGATATTGTTAGAGAAATAATAAAATAAAAGCATTAACGAGAGGCTATTATAAAAATGTCATCAGTTATGACGCAAGTCCTCTTTTAACTAGTCGAAAATAAAATTAGTTTGCAGGAGTTGGAAATGAGATGGGGATTCTCTTTAGAAATGAAATATATTAAGCATCATCAAATTAACGAGGGACATATATCAGTTTAGGCTAGTCAATAATTATAGAATTACTTTAGGTTTATGAATTAAATACATTAAAAATTGTGTTGAGGAATGGAAATATCAGAACATATGATTTTATAGTTTATGCATCAGATTCTAATGAAGAAATAATAATATTTGATTCAATAACTAACTATATTGAAGTTGTCACAATCAAATTTCGAAATTAACTTGTCAAATATTTTCGAATTTATAACCGAGGTGGAAATTCTGAAGCTCCTTTTACACATATAATAAAGGTTGAAGCTTATTTTAAGATTTGAAAATTTTTTATATGATAATTAATTCTTGGTATTAAAAATATTTTTTAATTTCTCTCAACTGATTTTTTATTTAATAAAATATGAAATCTTAAAAGAAATTAAAGATTATATTTATATGATACGATTTTTAATTCCTTGTGAATTTAATACTCAATAGAAATAAACCAAAAATGAAGTTTATGATAGATTTAATAAATTTTATAATTATTTTCAAATCAAAAATTGAAGATGAATTTTGAATTATAAGTAAAATTTATCACTAACTTGAACAAACCTTTAATGATGAGTTTAAACTACTTAGAGTTTTTGAAAATGTGCCTCCAATCTTTTTTGCCTTTAATAAAATTATGAACTAATTATGTATAATTAATTCCAAATGGAATTAAAATATGATTTCAATGCTAAAAAAGAATTATTGAAAATATATTTATTAATGGTCCATTCTAGCTATCAATAATGAATCAAAATTCTGCTAAATTCCTAAAAACCTTCTTATCGCTTTGGTTGAATTAGTAGCAGATTTATCAGAGAATTATCAATAAATTTCAGTCTCTTTTTGTAATAATAGGAATTTTTAACTTTAGAGTTTTTGCAAAGTCTCATTATGAAGAAATTTAAATATTTACATTAGACATAAGCTTGTATTTTTAAGATTAATTAATGTAAACATATTATTATCAAATTAGATTCTCAAATTTCATTCGTCTAGATATGATGAAATAGCTTCTTTCTTCTATTTTATTTAGCAAGATAAATAAAGAATAGAATATATTTGAAAAAAAGAGTTATCATCATCCATATTTTAGTGTTTAAATTAATGAATTTAAAGATTTCATTTATGCATGTAATTACTTAATAAAATTAAAAAATTAAGTAGAGAAAAGAGATTATAAAGTTTATATTTCAAATAAAATATTTTGTGGAGATAAGAAAAATTAAATAATACAATAATTTCATTTGTATTATTTTAAATAAAGTCAAACTTAATTATATAATTCACTGAAAAATTGCTTCAAAAATCCTTCCAATCAAATATCAAAACCGCTAAGCAGTTTAATTATACACATTCAGCATGACTTATTTGATAGCATTATGAATTTTTTAAAGCTATTTAGATATAGATATGGCCAAATGGTATTTAACTATCAAATAAATAACAAGGTTTTGCAATTATATAAATGATATTAGTGAACACATATTTTCCCAAAGATAAATTTAAAACATTTCTTTTTTTAAGTTTAGAGATTGATTATGTGATTGAGACTATTAAGACGACAAAAATGTGAATCTTATCTGCTGTAATAAATTTCTTAAGTTTAAAACAGTTGATAAATAATTTTTAATCACTTTTAAAGATCTTTTGGAAGAATTCATTAATGATTTTTATTTAAATGGATAAAGAGAGTAAATAAATACAAATAAATATTCAAAGGTACTCTCTACTGTTAAAAAAACATATCACAAGTTGAATTGAATTAAATTCGAGAATCTGGAAAAATATGATTATATTTGCAAAAATCAAGAGGATACATAAATATTCTACAAAGATTAATTTTAATCTCATCTTGTATTAGAAGTAAAGTTTGTTTCAATCTTGAGACTTAAAAATGTTATAAGTATGAAATGGATGATAAATAAAAGTTAACTGCTACAGTGTTTATAAATTGGGCAAATTCCATTTTCAAATTAGAAAAGGATAAATGTTTTTAATTATATCCAAATAATGATTAATCATTAACAAGCACATTATAAAATGATACTAGTTAATAATCAAGTAGCTAGATTAATCGATTCACCTACAGGACTAGGCTATATGTTGGTAGTTGACTAGACTTATGAATGAAAACTATCATTTGTATTCATAATTCAAATATCCAAATATTACGAATAAAATTGATAGCTTTTGAATAATTCAAAAGTAATTATTTAAATTGATTTTTAGATGAAGCTGAACTTTATTTCACTAATATACCATAATTAATGGAGAGCTTAAGATATTTTTTAATTATTTGTAAAAAGAACCCGAAATCTAAAATCTATACAGAGAAAGAGAAGCATTAATGTATTTGACAAATAAACATGAAAAATCTCCAAAATTGTTAGCTGTATATATTGATATCATCATGAGAAGAGAGAAAGGAGGAAAGGAAATAGAAAGTGATAAATGTTGACCTAAATTATTTCTCTCTTTCAATTACTTTATCAACAAGATATATTTTTACAAAATTATTAAAAACTCTTATCCAAAAGATTGCTCAATCAATAGATTAAAAATTTCTATTTAGAAAAGTAACTTGTGTAAGTATTTAAAGGGGAAGATGCCAAAATGTTCTTTAAAATTTTAATTATTCTTAGAACTAAATTATCCACCTTGATTTAAGATATTGAATTATCAAGCAGATTTACTATTTATAAATAAAGCTAAAAGCAAAGGAAGAATACTCATATGGTACTTTATTTGGGGACAGGGAGATTTGATATATAAAACATAAACAGAAAAATACTTCTTGAATATGAATACAACGTAAATATTTTTTTTCCTTTGATTTAATAAAGCAGATTCATTCTCTGTTAAAAATATCTTGGATATATATTTAATATATTCTTTATCTTAGAGACAATTTTAGATAGCCGCAAACCAAAAATTGATGTTTTGATAATTCTTCTAATCAACACTTAGTTATTTCTCATTTAAAAGTTAAAGATTTTGAAATATTAACACTAACATTCAATTCTCAATTAATTTTAATAGTAAAAATAAGAGAAACTTACAAGCATATTAATTAAAAAGATAAGTTTTAGAAATTTTTAATAGTTAGTTAGTTAGTTAGCTTAATAATATTATTTAATAAGTTGATCATTTAAGTATAAAATATAGAAGACTTAAGTTATTTAATAAAGATTGATCATTCAATTTAATTGCAATTATTATAAAAGGATTGAAAAATTTCTTTCACTTTATAGAAAAATTTGGTATTTTTCAAAAAATAATATATGTAGAGAGATATGAATAAATTTAATTGTTAACCTTGTTTAATTATTTCAAGTCTATTAATGTTTAGAGAGATTATTGAAATTAGTATTTAATACTACTTAAATGAGTTAAATAGACCTGATATAGAAATTGATAAAAATCTCAAAAGTTGAAATTTAATTATTAATATTATCATATAACCTTTGCATTCGCATTTCATGTGGATGTAAATTCTGAATAAAATAACACTTTTTAGTTTTTTTTTAAGACTCAAATACTATTAGGTTAATTTTTATTCAAAATTATAATTGCTGCAATAATTATCTCATAAATGATAATAGTAAAGAAATAGGAATTATCCTTAACAGTCTTAAAATAGAAATATTTCTCAGTGTTATTACTTCTTTAAAGCACTTAATTTGTACAGAACTTTTTTGAATATTATACACATTTAATCTATGACCATATTAAATAGTGAACTATCAAAGTATTTGTATATGCATCCATAACAATTGTAAACACAATTTTCCATTACTTTAAGACATGGAAAATCAGAATCATATTAATCTGAAGTAAAATTAGAATAACTTAAATCTAAACACAAATTTTACTTCTATAAGCATTTATTTTAATTCTGGATTGAATGGTAGTTTTATTTTTGAGTAGTCAATTGATTTTGGAATATCATCAATTTATGGCACAATATATAAGAATTTATTTAATTAGAAGTTTTTAAATGATTTCAATAATAATCAATAATCATTTAATCCAATACTGTAAATTTAGTTCTCTACATTAATATTGATATAAATTAAAGAGATTTTTACTCCTTATATTTATTTGGAAGGTATAGAAATTGATGTTAGCATAGACCTAGATATATATTTTAAGATGAGGTTTACCATCACCAAAGCATTTTTTGAAACTAAACTTCAAAATATGAATCTGATATTTTTCTCCATTTATTTTAGATGATTATCTTATTTATTATGATTATATATTAATCAAATGTTCTTTTAGTAAAGGCTTGAATATAAACATATTAAGTGTTGAGGAAAACCATCTTTTCCATTAATTTTTATTTAACTTAAAAGAGGTATTAATTGATTTGGCTATACAAAATGTTTCTCATTAAAAGAACTTACTTCTAATCAATATTAATCTTGTGATGGTGGTTTTTTGCATTCAACCAATAACTATATAAAGTGCTCAAAATTATCGTTGAAGACTTGTAACACATTCGAAATATAGCTTATGAATTTGAAGTGTAAAAATAGTTATATGTTATTAATGTTTATAAGTGAAAATCTACAACTTTATTAAGTACTATAATCTATATCATCCATTCCTTTATTATTAAAATACTGAAGCAGCTAGTATACATAGATAATAAAAAATACATAAGTTGTGAATTATTTTCAAAATGTAGTAAAATATGTTTCTGAAAAAGATTAGTCATAAGACATATTATAAGATATATTACCTCTTAAAATTTTAGAATTAAAAATACTCAAACATTAATTCATTAATTTTCATTGAAAAATATTAAGGATTTATATAACCATTTGAAACTAATTTTTCTGCAGTTTAAAGATAAATTTAGAGTTTACTTTAAATTATTTGATACATAGAAGTTTTTTTCATCTTTGCTCTTTATGTTAAATTTTTAGAATTCTCAAACAATATAAAATAGAATTGTAAATGATAAGCTGATTTTGATTCGAAAATTAAAAAATGATCATTATTAACAGAGTTCTCGATTGAAATATCATAAATTTTTATATCAAATTGGAAAAGAGTTAGAATATTACTTGTTACTTTCTTGATCAGAAATTATTTATTGATATCATGTAGTTTAGCAAACATTTATTTGAGAACTTTAATAAAATAAAAATCACCTAATAAAATCCAAAACCGTATGATCCAAACTGTTACATATTTCCTCTATCTTAGGTTTAAAAATATAGTATAGTATCATAGTCGAAGGAGTTATTTTGATATGTTCAGTTTGAGTGATTTATAAAATCAATTTAATAGAAAAAATAAAATTAGAAGAATAATATTATATTTTATAGTTTAAGATGAATATTCATTAGCAGTGATGCTCATGTATTTCTATTTTTCAAAAAAGGAATATTTCAATTGGTAATAAATTAATCAAAGCGAAATGAATTCTTTAAATATTCTTGATATCAATATGTTTACATCAAAAATTAGTTTCTTATTCTATAAGATTAATTTGCTATTTTACAGTTTACATTTCCTAATAAAGTCTTACAATTTATAATTACAATCAATACAATAAAATTCATCAACTTAAAGAGACTTATTATTGATAACATTAAACCTCAAATTGGTTTTAAATTTAATTTCTCTTAAAGATATTGAACATAATTGTGTAAGTATTTATTCATAATTCCTTAATGAAAATATCTAATTTTTGTACTCTCTCAAATTTGCTCAAGTATGATAGTAGAATTTCAATATTTTAAAGAATCTATTTTAGTTTTTTCTCTTATTACTATTATAATTTTTCATCAAATAATTTAGATGAATTAAAATGATTTAAAAATTGTCTATAATCTTTCTTTCATTTAATTATTTGTTATAAGGAATTCAGAAATTTCAAAAAAGGTGTTTGTGGGCTTGTTTGTAGTTAAAATGAATGTAAAAGCTCTTATGTTTTATTTAGGAGAATGATTTGTGTATTTTAAATCCCAGTCAACGATACAATACAGAAATGATACTTAGAAACCATGCAAATATTAAGTATAAGAAGATTGTCAAGAATAAGAGTATTATGGCTTTTATATTGGTTAATGTATTGACTTGATAGTTTTTGCATATTTGATAAAGATAATTTTTGAGAATTGTCATCTTAATTCGTATCTGATGGATCAAAGTCTGTTAAAATGTTAGAATAGAGTGATTATAAAATAGAGAATGGATGTGCGAATAAAAATTATAATGGCAATTATTGCTTTTGGTTTTTGGGGACAAAAAAAAATGTACAATTGTAACTTTACGCGAAGAGTTAAAAATATATTTAAAAAATCATAGCATAAGCAAAGAAAGTCTTGATGGTTCTACTATAAGAAATAATGGTTATGGATTTATCGAATAAATGGAGTCATGTACAAAAATGTTTAATATTTTGAAAGTAAATAAAGAAAAGATAATTGTTCTTGAATTACAACTAAAACAAAATGTGTTTAAAAGGTGTACGAAAATCTACCATTTACTTAGGATTATGAATGTATGTCATATTTAAGTGATTGTAAAGTATGTTTATAAATATATGATTCATAAAGATGAATTTAAATTATATAGATTATACAACTAATAAAATTCATTGTTTAAAAAGGAGATTATGTAGTGATGCGTAGAAGAAAATTTTTTGTTTATCAGATGCTTAAGATAATAAATGTGAATATCATCAAAATTAATGTAAGATCAAGAGTTGCGACACTGCTCTAAATTAATTTTCATATTATCAAAATGGATCTGAAACATTTAATGGTTATACTTTTGAAATTAATTGTAATTGATTAGATTAATAAGATTGTGTATGGTATGAAAATAACTGTGAATAAAAATAATTTTATCACACTCAAAATTATTATAGTAATACAGATTTTTCACCTATTTGGAAAATATATAGGAAAATTAAATTGAGAATTTTAAGTTACACATTAATCATGTGATGATACATAATAATTACATTTATGTGACAATCTTAGGTGTTTTTCGGTCCTTGCATTCTTGAATTTTCTGGAATTAGATATACAAAATACCATCTTATTGTACAAATGATAAGTAAATAAAATTTAAATTAGATCTAATACATTGGCTTTTTTATATTCTCCAAATAATAATATGTATATTAATCTTTAAGAATGTTCTACGTGTAATCCTAAATGCACAGTTATTTTCTCCTTTAGTGTTGAAGGAAGTGAATCAAGCCGATAGGAGTTTTACAGGCATTGGAATTATAAAATAACTATTAATAGTTAAATTTATTATTGGGATAATAAACTAAAAATGTGTATGAATGAGGATGAAGATAACAATGGAGTGGCTGATTTTGATAAGACGCTCTATGGGGATCTATAATTAAATTTAAAGATTTGAAAATCACTCACCAGGATTGTGAAGAACTCATGCCTAATTGCACATTAAATAATATTTTTTGATACTGTTCAAATTTTTCAAATTATTGGGATTATAAATATAATTAATAATGCTAAATTACTAGATGTTAATAATCTTGCAAATGGGATGATCTTAATTAAATATGAAAAATTTAGTTTGAACTGACATTCTACTGTTTTAAAAGAGGCTGATTTTAAAAATTCAAATAATAAAACGAATGTCAAATGAAAAGTAAGTCTAATGAAGCTTTTAGACCTTTGTTTTAGAATAGACCTACTACCTGTAGTAGGATTTCAATTAAATTTATTTATCTAATCTCTACAAATACTTTTATATGTAAATTAACTCTAAATAATTATGACGAAAGATGTTATTATTATAATTCTATTTGTTTGTATGTATCATATTATATTTTTAGCACTACTCTAATATGAAGTATTTACTTAAAGTAAAAGTGATGAGTTCTGCCAATTATCTAATACCTTATATATTCTTTAATCAAGTGGGTAAGGATGTTATTCAATATACATAATATTATATTCTCCTCCACCACTAAATTAATTTTCTATTTCATAATATACATTTATTTTCCATCAAAAATATACCTCCATAAGCCTTATCTTTGGTCATTCACATATTCCCCTAATAAATATACTTAATTTTTGCTAATAAAGAATTTGATATATAATTACTTCCAATAATTCTAAATTGTTTCTTTCCTTATTCCTTATTTTTTGCCATCTGTTGTCTATAATTTATTTAAGAAATAGATTTTAATATACATATGCTATCCATAGACATCTGCTAAATTTTCACCCTTCCAGATTACTTTCCAATTATAGACGTTTAAGTTTTTTTTCCATATTCACAAATCCTTTGCAGATGTTTAACCTATTCTAAATTTTTAATTAGCTCATGTTTCTAATAAGTGCTTTAAATATTTTCTCTGAAATTTATAAATAATGAAATTAAAAAAAATTCTCAATAACTTTATATGTATTTTAGATCCTATTCATTTGTATGAGAAATTAATAATTTAGTTCTTATTTTTCTATTTAGATTATTCGAATAATCCCAATCAAATTCATCAATTTCTAAACTATATTCTTTTTTGGTTTTGTTTTTTTATGAAGATTAATTGAGATTATCAAAATAATTCATATATTTCTAAATAGCAAATTAGATTTTGATTATTAAGTATTTGTGGGGTTCTACAGCTAATTATTCAACCAGTTTATTGCCAAAATTAAGTTACTCATATACAATTGATATCTACAATTATCAAAAAATAAATTTGAATGATGCATATATTAAAATAAAAGATACTCAACATGATAAATAAAGGTTTTTATAAAATGATTGTGATATAAAATAATTTTTCTTTCAAATCATGCTTCTATTAGCATAGAAAGCTGAAATTTTTATAATATTTAGATCATTATATGTTCCACCAGGTAAAAGCACAATTTTTAATGTCTATACAATTTAATCTTAAAATGAAATTTTTACAATCCCAATCAAATTTAATCCTTAAAATAATTCTGTTTCTTGATTGTATTAATCAAAAGCAATAATTTTAAAACAATGATTTCTACCATCAATATCATAAAACCATACGATTATTTGATTAATCTCATAAGCTTATGAAAATTAAATGTCAATTGAAGTTGAGGTTGAGGCTAAGGTTCCAACATGCCCTTATCTATTCCAAACATAATATAATTAATATCTAAATGGACTTATATTCAAAGAAGAACCAACAAATCTAATATTTCTTGCATTTTTTACAAATGTTCCATTAAATTCAGCAGCTACATCTTAATAATACCCTCTTAATTGAAATTTATTTAAGAGTTAAGAAGAATACTAATATTTGCAAATTGAAACTGAATTTGTAAAGACTGAAAACGTCTGAAACAAAAGAATTAAAAATATAAGCATTACTTTATTATTTTTGATAAATTAATTTATTAGCTTGAAATGCTCAATTTATATATAACTTTCCTCTAAAAAATTTCAATATAAGTTTTTTTTATAATTAAGAGTCGATTATATTTTGAATATAGTTATGATGTAGAAACAATGCTTTAAACAGTTTCTAATTTTCTATAATTGCTTCATTATTAATTAAATCATAAGTAGAGTGGAAGGCACTTTAAAATTTATATTTTTTAAACTTTATTAAAATGAAATATGATGTTGTTTTTTATAAACGCTTTATAATAAATTATTCAACTAAATTAGATTATTAGTTAAAAAGTACTTTGATAGTCTTAGATTCAAAATATTAAGTTTAAGATTAAATTCTTCTTATTGGAATACAAATATTATCATATCTTGTATATAGTAATCTCTTTAACGTTATTATAGACATCCGATACTAGTCTAAAAAAACTTTTTAGAAGAGTCTCGATTAATAAACATATCTACTAATTGACTATATAATAACATAATGGTCAACTTTTTTATGATAGGCAATATTTTTCACTTGAGAAAGTGAAGTATTAAATAAAATCTAATATTTAATACAAAAATCTTAAAATCTAATGCATATTCCTAATGAATATTTAGTCAAGAAATATTTTTATTTCTCCTTAAGATGATATCTTTGTGTTGTTTATGAGAAAAACTCAGAATTAAAATCTTTTTTATTGAGATGTTTTGATTTCTTTAAAATCACTCCTTATAAAATTTTAGTCTTTGACTTTGAATTTGGGATGTTAATACATGTGTCAATTTTATCCCATAACTGATTATTCTGCTCTAAATAACATTTCTTCAATAATTTTTAATTACATTAGAAATATAATAAAAAAACAATTACCTATTTCGAAAAACGAAACTAAGAACTTACAGGATTAATTAGAATTGATATAATGTAGGGTAAAATATCACATAAATTAGGTAAATTAAACTACTATTTTTGCAATTTGTGTATGTTTCAGTAAAATGTAAAGAAGTAAAAAATTAATAATTCAATATCATTTCTTATCACAGTAATAAGTATACTGTAATTTAAATCAAATTATTAATATGATGAGTCTTTTATCTGGACAAAAACTCCTGTTTTGGAAACCTTGTCCTTCTAATGAGAGCCTATTATACTAGTTTTCATAAGGTCTCTAAAAACCCAAGCACTTTTCCTAATACCTATTAATTAAATCAAAAAATAATTTAATTTAACTAAATTAAAACCTTATATCATTTAAAATGGATGATGTCCAAAAAAGAGAATATTTTGGGACTCTTAGTACTAGGGACCCAAGCCCTATTTAAATTTATGATAGTTTGATAATGCTTCATTTAAAAGTAAATTTATAATTAGAGTTCAAATAGCATAAAATTACATTATGTATTGAATTTAATAATTAAACTTTGATTCCTAACATGCATATAATGATTACAAAAATATTTATTTTAAACTGCCTTTCGTATATGAACTTCTAGCCCAATAAAATGAAGCTTTTGTAGTTAAAATAATTGAAAATATTTAAATAAACTTATTCCTAATAATATTAATTTCTCAACAATTGCTCTTGATTATTTGCAGCAAATAATTTTATTAGGATTAAAAACATATTATAAAGTAATTTATCCTAAGATCAATAATTTAATAAAAATAGCTATGAATTAAGGAATTAAAAAACTCTTCAGATTTAATCAAAAACAATTTGGCTTAACGAAAACTTATAAAATTTGATGGATGAAAAATTTAAGACTTTGAAGCATCAAATTATTAATTTACAATAATAATTCTTCAAAATAATATTCAAGCTTTCTAAAATATTGTTCTATTATAAGATGGCAATTTCATCAGTAGATGGAATTTAATTAGGATATTTTTTAGAAAATGAATTCAACTGAATAAATTTTAAGGAAATAAGTTGATAAACTTAACTAAATAATATTTAGGTTCAAATTAAAACAGGCTAATTCACAACAACTGTCTTAGGTTTTGAATTTCTGGGTTGATTAAACTGAATACTTCTTGATAATTTCTATTCTTCTTCTCTTTAAATCATTTTTATCATATTTTATCCAAAAGATAAAGGACAAGGAAATTATACAAATAGTGTTAGTTGTTGTCTCCAATAGCTAAATTTTATCACCTTTTATATTTATTATTTCCTTTTTCAATGTCTCTTCCTCTCTTCTTCCTTTTTTCTTCTCAAATTTTCTCCTTTTGCTAACTCATCAAATTTTACTTTTTGTATTTATCAAATTAAATTCAACTATAAGTGATTGTTGCAAATGTAGGTAATGTTTATTAAAAGCTATCACATCCTATTTCAATCTTCTGAATTAGGACTTCAATTGATTTATAGTTTCTTCTGTAGTTTTTTCGAGTAGGAGGATCATTAATCAATTTTTTAAAGATAAGATATCTACAAAAATAACTTAGATTTCTTTTCGGGAATTTAGGTTTTGATTAAATTCTCAGCTTTAAAAAAAAATTAAAAAATTATGAAGTAAAAGATATTAAAAATGATTCTAAAATAAAATTTCTCAAAGTATGGAATGATCAAGCTAGAGGAAAATCTATTATTTGGCAAATGAAGCATTCTGAAAAGTTCTTTGAATAAGGTTAGAAAGATTATGAGATCTTTCCCTTGCCATTCAAGAAAAGTTAGAATCAATCTAAGTTTATCTAAATAACATAGATCTAATGAATACTGAAATACCATAAAATGAGTTAGATTATGATATAAATTTTAGAAGGCCATAGTGAGTTTGATCCCACAATGCAAAACTTTCATTTGACAGAGAAATATAAAAAAATATTCTTATTCAGAAAAGGAGGATATGGCGATGATTGATAACCTTGATAATAATAATAATAATGTGCTTATTTTTTAACTGGTAGAATAAATTTCATTTGCTTAAAATTTTAACTTCTGTTCTATGAAAATTAACTTATTTAATGAAATTGGCCTATTTAAATTTAGAAGTTTATATTATAAATAAAAAATCCAAAGGGATTAAGTAGAAAAATGCTTAAAAATTGATTCGAAATTAAGTTTTAGAATAAAAACTTCAGAAATTGTAGGAGAAAAAAAGGAGATGAAAGTATCAAGTGGATAAGAGTAAACATGTTATATATGTGATTTAGTCTATATTCACAAAAATATTCTTAATAGACATTTAAGGAGCTATTCCACTCCAAAATTATGTAACAGCAGAAATGAATTAAGAGTTGCTTGAAATATGAGATTTTTTTTGTTAATACAATTTTTCGTCCTTCTTTTTGAAGAATCTTCTTTTTATTCATTATTACTGGATTTAACTCTCTTTATTTAATAATTTTCTTCTAATGTTTTTAAAACAATAGAATCCTTTATTGGTAATTTGGAACGATCTAAATGTATTTGCATCGTATCTAATGAATTCCTAAAAACAAAGTAATAAATATCTTAATTTAAAAATTTTTTGAAATTAAGAATTATTATTATGAATCATGTTTTCAATGAAAAGTATCAAGAAATGTGAATTTAAGTGATAAAATGTTAGAAAATCTTATAATCTAAATGTCATTTTTTTAATTTGCAATCCCACTTTTAAAAAAATAAAAATATTATACCCCTTTTATGTTCTTAAAAATATTCGTATCTGTGTTATTTGATATTCCTAGTCACATCCAAATATTTATATATTTTGGCTTATAATTAATGATAATTTCAATTCTCTTGTGAGACAATATCCGAACTATGTTTATGTTCTTAAAGGCCATAATAATTAAATTCTAGCATTTCGAATAGTCTTCCAAAATTATTTGGTAAAGTGTTCTTAAAATTTATTTGCATTATTAAGATAATTTGTATTATTTGATGAAATACTATTCCTTATTTCTTAGCAATTCATTTACTTTTTTTTATCTTCATTTATGAAAAACAAAATTCATTATATAATGAATTATAAAAAATTTTGATAGATTTTCCTGATAAATGTATCAATCTAATTTCCCATTGAATAATAAGTGTTAAAATAGATTAATACCTCCAAGGTTAGAACTCCTTTAATATATTAACACAAAGCATAGTAAGTTAGAATATTAAGAAATATATTTATTTTAATATTAATGTTAATAATAAAATTTATATTTGATATGATTCCAATATTTAATTGTTTCAACTTTCCTTTTTAAATTGTAAGTTATTTTGTCAATTTAAAAATTTATAATATTGATGGAATTATTAAATATTTTTTTGGGTAACAATCTAGATTAGATATACATTATTTACAAATGCTTCATAAAAAATTTGTATAACTAGCCTCATTATCATATTGGTATGCCAATTCATAATGATTAATTGTTAAAAATACATAAAATGATTGAAAACAAAATCAAACAATATATAACAATACAGCATAATCGGAAAAGATCTTATCAAAATTGAAAAACCTGAGTAATTAAACTAATTTATTATAATGGTTTAGCAGGAGCAAATTATGTTGAAGACTTCAACAATCATCTAAATGGGTGAGACTTAGTATAATTGAGAGTGATCTAATTTTTTATTTTCACTTCTGTATTAGTATCTCATAATCAAAAATGAGCATTTTCTTATGGAAATTTAAGGGATACAGATTAAGTAAAATAATATTTTTAAGCATTTGTAAGAGAAGTATCAAAAATTGGAGTAGACACAGATCATATAAAAGAAGTGCTAACATCTTGCAAATAAATTAAATGAGATTAAACTACAAAAGATGAATATTATAAAAAAGACTCTATTTGTATATATTCAATATTTAAATATCTTTATCTAAAATAGTATAAAAAGATATGAAGGAGCTATAAAAGTATTAATTAGCAACATAATGATCACCTATGCTGCAATCGATAGTGGAGCCATGAATGTGGAGATAGATAAATACTCAAAATTGTGGATGATTAATTAAAAGGCAAAGATATATTAGTAATGATTTTTTAATCTGAAGATGTGAAGAATCAATTCAAGCTTTTTTAATATTATATGGTTTCGAAAAAAGATTCTAAGATATTCAAATTTATTATCAAAATTATTTGGATCCCATTAATTTAGAACTATAGTCATCCAAGTGTTAGTTGAAAATCCTTAAGTTAAGTATATGGGTGATGTTAAATAGTAAACTTATTACTCAAAAAATAATAAGCTTTATTATACAAGTATAATAAACTACCTGATTAAAATTAAAATGGACAATATGAAAAATAAGTATTATTATCTAATTTTTTCGTTAATTAAAATATCCTTAGGGGTTAAATTAAAATTATCATTGTCTTAATTAGTATTAATAGAGAATTCGATAACTTTTATTTTTGCTTTTAGAACAGCTCAGCTTCCAGAAATTACAGAAGCTGTAACTATTGTAATGTAAATTTTTGTGAATATGGATTTGTAGGAGCAAATGCTATTTTCTAAAAATCGCCATCCCCTTACATTTCTACTTTAGATAGTATTAAGCAATATCTCATTCTGTTAATACTTTTGAAATTAAAGATTCTATTTTTTAGATTTGATAATAAATTATTTGATCATTAATTAATCCTAATCAAATAATAATTTGAGTCATCAATTTAGATTTGTAAAATACAATAATTTATATCATTTTTCCCAATTTATTGTTAAGACTATATAATTTTTATTTTGTTATTATTATTTCACCCTGTTAGGGAGAAGAGAAACATAAATTATTTAGATCATATTATCTTCTCATATAAATTTTAGTTGTTGAATTATTCTAGCCTTTATTCTACACACTTAAGCCATTTGTTATTTTTAGTCCCATTAATAATTTTTTTATTAAAAGTATTTAAATTCTATTTCAAATAACTATTTACTAATTGTTTATATGAAGCTCTTTATTGATGTTATTTACAATTATATCGTCTTTTATTTGATAGTTTTTCATAATTTTTTGGCAGATTACTTAATTTTCCTTTAAAATTATTATTGCTGACTATTTCATATATTATATTACTTTCTCAATATAAATTTTATCTATCCTTAATCTTTCTCTTAATTTACGCTATCTCTTCATTATTTAAGACTAAAATAGGCTTAACAAGAAGATTCAAAATTTAATCTAAAGCAACTTTTGGAACTCTCATCAATACTTTCAAGGATCCATTATATAATTAATTAATTTCCTTTTAATGAACTTTGACTTAATTAAAATGTAAGGCAGCCAAAATATATTAGAAAGGAGGTCTGATAAATACAATCTCTATATTTATTCTTTCTTTACAACCCATAAATTAGGTTATCCATTTTAATTCTTTGATTAAGTAATTAATTATTTATAACCATTTTATTAAATGATTCTTTAAATTTCCTTATATGTTTATAATAATTCTGAGGTAAATAAATTAGTCAATAAATGGTATTCCTTCAATATATATATTTTTTTTGTTATTATTATTTTAAGTTAATAATTCCTCATATAGCTTTATTCAATACTAAATTCCACTTTACTCTTTTTTGAGTTAATCCTTATATAAAAAATTTTAGTTATTTATTCCTAATAATAACGCATAAATTGTCCGTATATTCATAATCTTCATATTACATATTTAACTTTTTTCATAGTTATTCTAAAAATGCTTCTAAATATATATTAAATAAACCAGGAGATAAAGATGATTCCTAAGGTAATTCATCCTTAAAAGGGTTTGGGTTTGGGTTTGGGTTTGGGTTTGGGTTTGGGTTTGGGTTTGGGTTTGGGTTTGGGTTTGGGTTTGGGTTTGGGTTTGGGTTTGG
>CAJJDO010000022.1:16032-34106 GCA_905183005.1 Paramecium pentaurelia | reverse complement strand
ATGATTAAATTACAAGAAACATTTAAATCTTTAAAATTAATTTATAATTGGCTTAAATATTTGAATAACAAGAAACAGTAATAATATGTCAATTCAAAAGATATATGCAAGGATATTTAATAAATTAAAATTAAATATTTACCACAACACTACTATTTTTAATGTTCCTTCTTCAGACTAATTAATCAATAAATATCATTTAATCAGATGATCATTATCATCTTTACAAATATTTTCTAACCATCCATAAGCCTATTGAAAGACATTATTTTTAAGTTCATCCAATATTGTATCCTGACTTTGCTTTTATTCCAAATTGCGCACACAACACAAAAAATTTCTAAAGATCTAAATAATTAGAAATCACGACTGCTAATTAATATTCTACCTTTCAATTCTATTCAATTACCCAGATATTTAGACTTTTGAACTTATTTTTTTTACTTTATTTCCATAAATATTGATTATTAATATCTGTAGAGACAAAGACTATTCCATATAATTATATTTAAAAGTTTCTGCTTTTACATAATTTATTAAGAATTATTTCTTCTTTCGAATAACTTTCAAATATATTTGATTTTAACTTTAGACTAAATTTTTTCCACTGATTAAAAACCCAAATTTGAAATTATACATTTTAAGTTGCTTTTGTAAATAAAAAGTAATTGAAAAATTACTTTTTATGTTTAACAAATGTGTCTTTAAATACTCTTAATATTTTTTTTTACATTCAAATATTTAGATCTTCTTATAATAATTGAAATTAATATTCAGACTTTCTTCCTTTTTCACTAATTCTATTAGAAACATTCTAAAATTATAAATGTAAAATATACATGTTAAATATGTAAAAAGATATTTGAACTTGTATTTAGGCATAATAATCAGTAATGTTAATTTTCGATTTTTAAACTTGAAAAATATTCTAATTTTTTAATATTTAATTCAAGTAAGAAATAACCACAAATATATAAAAATTTTCTATTTTCAATTTATACAGATCTCAGAATTATTATTAATTATAATTTAAGAGTAAATTTTATTGATTAGAGGTAGAAGAAAAGGAGGTTGATGCCTTACATATTTGGTAATTATAAATAAATAATTAAGAGGAATTTTAGATTTAGATTAGAGTATAATGAAAATTAACCTAACTTAATTTTGTAGGAATAATAATATTAAAGGTGTAATTACAAATACTATATTAGATAGAACAAGAAAAACGATTGCAATGAATATACTTCTTTGATTCTTTCAAAAAATTTAAATCTATTATTTTATTAAGGGGGTAAAAGTCTTAATAATATATAAAAAATAGTAATAGAAAATACTTTAATAAATAATGTTTGCAGGTGGTGCGGATGCATATTTCAACAGAGGTGTATAATCTAATAATATAACTAGGAAATCTATTTAAATAACAAGGAGAAAAAGAAAAAGCCCTTCAAGACTACAACTAGGCTATCAAATTAAAGCCAAATGATGCTAGTATGTTTTTCAATAGAGGTATATAATCTAGCAATACAATTAGGAAATCTATTTTTTGAACAAGGAGAAAAAGAAAAAGCTCTCCAAGATTACAATATGGCCATAAAATTAAATCCAAATGATGCTAATATGTATTTCAACAGAGGTATATAATCTAATAATATAAATAGGAAATCTATTTAAATAACAAGGAGAAAAAGAAAAAGCTCTCCAAAACTATAACATGGCTATCAAATTGAATCCAAATCTTGCTGAAGCGTATCACAACAGAGGTATATACTCAAGTAATATAAATAGGAAATCTATTTTCAGAGCAAAGAGAGAAAGAAAAAGCACTCCAAGACTACAACACGGTCATCAAATTGTATCCAAATCATGTTAATGTGTATAACAGCCGAGGTAAATAATCTAGCAATATAATTAGGAAATCTATTTTTAGAACAAGGAGAAAAAGAAAAAGCACTATAAGACTACCACACGGCTATCAGATTGAATCCAAATTTTTCTATTGCTTATTTCAACAGAGGTATATAATCTAGTCATATAATTAGGAAAGCTTTTTTCAGAGCAAGGAGAAAAAGAAAATGCACTCCAAGACTACAACACGGTCATCAAATTGAATCCAAATCATGCTAATGTGTATAATAGCCGAGGTATTTCAGCTAGTCATATAATTAGGAAAGCTTTTTTTAGAACAAGGAGAAACAGAATAAGCATTCCAAGACTACAACACGGCCATCAAAATAAATCCAAATCATGCTAATGCATATATCAACAGAGGTATATAATCTATTCTTATAATTAGGAAAGCTTTTTTCAGAACAAGGGGAAAAAGAAAAAGCATTCCAAGACTACAACATGGCCATCAAATTGAATCCAAATTATGCTAATGCGTATCACAACCGAGGTACTAAATCTTGTCATATCATTAGGAAATCTATTTTTAGAAAAAGGGGAAAAAGAAAAAGCCTTACAAGACTACAACATGGCCATCAAATTGAATCCAAATTATGCTAATGCGTATCATAACCGAGGTAAAATCTTTTCAAATAATTAGGGAATCTTTTTTCAGAGCAAGGAGAAAAAGAAAAAGCACTCCAAGACTACAACACGGTCATCAAATTGAATCCAAATCATGCTAATGTGTATAATAGCAGAGGTATTTCATCTAGTCATATAATTAGGACAGCTTTTTTTGGAACAAGGAGAAAAAGAGAAAGCACTCCAAGACTTCAATGTGGCCATCAATTTGAATCCTAATCATGCTAATGCGGATAATAACCTAAGTAAGTATTTCTTATTTAAATTAGGAAATCTATTAATAGAACAAGGAGAAACAGAATAAGCACTCCAAGACTACAACTAGGCTATCAATTTGAATCCAAAATTTGCTATTGCGTATTTCAACAGAGGTATTTAATCTAGTAATATAATTAGGAAATCTATTAATAGAACAAGGAGAAAAAGAAAAAGCACTCCAGGACTACAACATAGCTATCAATTTGAATCCAAAATTTGCTATCGCGTATTTCAACAGAGGTATTCATTTTAGTAGTATCATTAGGAAATCTATTAATAGAACAAGGAGAAAATGAAAAAGCACTCCAAGACTTCAACGTAACCATCAAGTTGAACTCAAATCATGCTGACGCGTATCACAAAAGAGGTAAATAATCTAGCAATATAATTAGGAATTCTATTAAAATTGCAAGGAGAAAAAGAAAAAGCAATTCAAGACTACAATACGGCCATCAAATTGAATCCAAAATTTGCTATTGCGTTTTTCAACAGAGGTATATACTATAATATTATATTTAGGAAATCTATTATTTGAATAAGGAGAAAAAGAAAAAGCACTCCAAGACTTCAACGTGGCCATCAAAATGAATCCAAATCATGCTAATGCGTATAATAGCAGAGGTAAATAATTTTGTAATATAATTAGGAAATCTATTTTTAGAACAAGGAGAAATAGATTTAGCACTCCAAGACTACAACATAGCTATCAATTTGAATCCAAAATTTGCTATTGCTTATTTCAACAGAGGTATTTAATCTAGTAATAGAATTAGGAAATCTATTTTTTGAATAAGGAGAAAAAGAAAAAGCACTCCAAAACTACAACATAGCCATCAAAATGAATCCAGATCATGTTAATGCGTATAATTGCCGAGGTAAATAATCTAGCAATATAATTAGGGATTATATTTAAATAACTAGGAGAAAAAGAAAAAGCAATGCAAGACTACAACGCTGCCATCAAATTGAATCCAAATCATGCTGAAGCATACCACAACCGAGGTACTACATCTTGTCATATAATTAGGAAATCTATTTTTAAAACAAGGAGAAAAAGAAAAAGCCCTTCAAGACTACAACAAAGCTCTCCAATTAAAACCAGATTAGCCACTTTTTCTTACTAACTAAGGAAGTCTTTATTTTTAATAAAAACAATTTGATAAAGCAAATATATCTTTCATAAAAGCGCAATCATTGTTAGATTAGGCTAATGAATAAATATTTTAATGGAATTTATCTTAATCAAATGTTACTTATATTAAGAAAGAACTCAACCTACTAAGAGAAATTCAAATTTAGATATAAACAACAGATCTTTAACTTGAATTTATATCCTAAGGTTTATAAAAAAGGAAGAGTATTGAATTAATGGAATAAGCATCAATAATTGTAAATGAATTAGTAGAAGATATAAAGCCAATAGATACCTTATCAATTGAAGAACTTAATTCAGAATAAATTTAAATCTTTTTAAAAAAATTAAACGATCTTTAAAATCAAATATTATCATTAACATTAAATGTCAATTAACTTTTAGAATAAGATAATTTTAAGGTTTCTGAATTTCTAAAAGAATTAAATAAAGAAAAAAATAGAAACTAATAGATGTATTATAATGCTTTAAATTGGAGATTATTTAATTATTTATCTGCAATGCAATAGATTTCCACTAATCTATTTTAAATTAATAGTAGTACAGTAATCGAAAGTAAATCCGAAAAAACTTTAAATATTTTTCAAAGAATGTTAAATATAGGATCATAGATCTTTGGAGGATTACCTATTATTGGGAATGCTTTTAACATAATTAATGCTGCTCTCGATTTTGGATTTGAATAACATAAAGAGCATAAATTTACTGCAAGATTAAAAAAATTAAATAATATTTTAAAATGTAGTTCTATAGTTCCTGGCCAATTATAAATAGAAATATAAATTGCAAGCTAAGAATTAAGTAATAATTAATTAAATAATTTGATTGATAAACCACAATCAAGATTTAGGAGGTTTGCAGATTAATTATTGCAAGAAGAAGATAAATAATTCAGAGATAATATTTATTGGGCAGCTTGCATTGATTATTTTAAATTATTTGGAAATAAATAGTGATAGGATAATGAATGAAATATTTAGCAAAAAAGTAAAGTTAAGGTAGATAATTGTCTAAGCAATCAAAGAATACAATGAGTTATCTGAAAACAAATCGATATAATAATTTGAGACCAAAAATGGAAACAACGTTAAAGTAGCAGATAAAAGTTCATTATGTATTGTTTAATGAACAATATCAATATGCAATAAAATCATAATTAAAAATTATTTATAAATGAAAATGAATAATTACCTCCCTTTTGTTAGACTTCTAAATATTATTTCTTTAAAATTTCTGTAACATTATTCTTACCTTACATATAAATATAATCTTTACAGTAATTTGAAAGTTGGTTGTAAAGACATAGAAACAATCATTATATAAAATTCTCTTTTTTTATCTTCAAATACAAATAAACTTATTAGGATTCTTTTTATTCAGCTATAGCATTAAAGAATTTTAATTAGTGATAATTAATTAATACAAGTTTTATCTTCATTTAAATATTTTTTGTTACTCAAGTATCTTCTTTGTGAAACCAATAATATGATGATGTTTTAATTTAATTTACAATAATAAGTTCTCAAGATGAAATTTAAAAGTTTGATATTCTGTATTAATCACATATTTATTTATAAAGATGATCTTTAATTTGATTTTTTGTGAATTTTCAACAATGAGTTTGCATATACTGTGCTTTCATTAAATAATAATAGTAAAAATAAGTTCTAACAGAGTTGTTCTAATAATTCACTAAATGAACGGCGGAATCTATAAATATTATTATTTTTAATCTTGTTATTGATTGATATCAAGATATCAATGCTAATAGATGATAAGTGCAAGGCTATATGTATATTCATATATTTAAGAGACGGTTCCATACATATAGATAATCTTTTATATAAAGATTAAAAATTGAAAAGTGAATCATGAAAGCAGACATTACCAGAATTACATATAAAAAAAATAAAGAGTTCATAATATTAATACAAAAATGTAAATGTACATCATTTAATAGCCATATGATGAGATGATCTTAGAAAAAAAAATTAATGAAATACTAATTTCATAAATTTTTAGATAAATATATTTAAGTGTAGAGAGATAAATTTGAACATCAAGTAAAATAGAGTATTTATTTTTGGTAAGGTCAAATCAATACTTAATTGGCTTAGGTTAGACAATTCCAAAATTTCTACATTAAATAGATATTGAAAAGAACACTATTTATCAAAGAGCTTTTTAAAGATTTAAGTTAAGATAGATTGATATGGCTTATCTTTTATTTGAGATTTAGAAGTTTAACCGAATTCTATTATTAACTTTAAAACCTCATTTCAAAAAAAAGTATATTGACTTAGCCAAACAAAATTATTCAAATATATTCATGTGATGTTCAAATTTTTAGGTCTTGTTATGGGGAGTATAATTAGAGAATATTGAGTATTTTCAGAAATTTATTTAGCAAATAATAATCAAATGTTTTATTTAAAACCAAGTTAAATAAATCATAAAAATATTTAATGAATGATATTATTTAAGCCAGTCCCAAGTAATGTCATTAATTACTAAAAATCTGAATAAATAGAGATATTTATATATTTAAACAATATTATACTATAATGATTAATTATAATGATAAAACCAAAAATAATTCAATTAATATCATTATTAGAGATTTTTTCATTCCTTAATAAATTTAATAACCTATTGTTACCTCATCATTTTTCATTATTCAATTTAGTTTCTTATGATAGTGATTGCTCTTATTTTTGTGAATTAAATTGTTATTTAATTTCAATAATAATGAATCTAAATATTTAAATCTATTTCTAATTAGATTTATAAGTTTGATTTTATTTCTAATTAAAAAGAAAAGATTGCACAAAAGTTTTTTTATGAATTACACCCAAAAAATACAAACCTAATAATTATTAATTAACAAAGGATGATTCTTAAAAAACTTTTTAGCATGTTGGAAAATTTATATTTAATTATGATAAAGTACATAATCGATAATAATCTAGTTGATTTATTTGTCACCAAAACTACATTTAGATTGAATAAAACCTTGAAAATTGAAGTATCTTAGCTTTAAATTTATTTATTACTGATAGAATTTATTTTGTTAGAATGATTTCTTTAAGTAACTTGGAATTGCAATCCAGGTGAATCTTAAGTTAATGTTTTTATATATGGATTGTTAATATAATTGCATAAATTGCACAAATAATTATGCATTATGAAGTATGTTAGCCAGATTTTTATGATTTTTAAACACAATGTCTTGCTCATTAACTTGGATGCCAAGTTTTTAATATATTTAATGTATATTATGACCTCCTACATTTAAGTAAAGGCCTTACTCAACTGCTTTCATAACTTTTCCTATCTCGCTTCAACTGTTCAACTTACTTTGATGATAAATAAATAATACTGAAAATAAATAGATTTATAGTTTGTGCTACCTGTTCATCTTTTACTTGTATTCTAAATATTCAAATATATTCTGTATACAGAATATGTGAAACCTGTTTGGATGATGCTTTCTGCAAGACTTTTGAAAATACTATTAGTACTTGAATATCATAATATGATGGAAAATACTTTTGGAATTCACAATGTTTTCCATTTTTTTTATGAATATGCCAACATCCTCTACTGGTTTTGGTACTTTGATTGACATCAATAAACCAGCAATCAATTTTTTATGTGTTTGAGCTAACGAATATACAAATAATGGGTCAAATTAATGCTAACTTTGTACTGCCCCATGTACAAAGAGTGAATATAATTCTAATTATTGTACAGAGGGCATTTCTACTTTACATTAATTTATAATATAGATTATCACTGAGATTGCTTCCCTTGTTATTTTTCTGTTGATCCTCATACATATTAATAATTTGTAAGTCTTTGCTAAACTTGTGAATAGAATGAGAAACATTTGATTAACTTGAGCAGATATTAATTAAGTACTCATTAATTCGCATTTAAGTGTTTGTGATATAATTTGTATTTCAAATGCTGATGGTATAATTTACATCAAGTGTTAATAACCATTTGAAGGGATACAATCTATGTTCTATTAGTAGATGTTTAAAATGTATTAATTATTGATATTTGCTATAATCAAAGTTGTGGAATTTTAGTTTTCTACTAAATCACCTTTCGATTCACCGGTAGGTCGAAGTGCCAGATACTGTAATGGATGAAGAATAGTTAAGACTTGTTATCTAATATGGTGTAAGATTATATCATTTGATCAAGAACTAAAAGAAGTGACAAAAAGCTTTTATTCTCGTTAATTACTAGATCATTCAGAAGTCCTTTAAATATTGAATGTTTATGGGATAAAAGTTCTAGTATCTACAGGATCTTTAATATTAATCCTATTGCCTATCTAATAAGATATTTAAGAATTCTAAGAGGGTTCCCATTTTCAGATACTATATATGATACAATAAATTAAATAAATAATCTAAAATTTTTTTCTATCAAGAATTAGTTTTACAATATATCATTTTGAGTATTAATTAAATAAGCTATTTTCAATCTATCTATAATATTTAAAGAAATTAATTACGTTTACATTTATAACAAAAGGAATTTTTATTTTGCAATTTTAGCAAGAATCAAAATTAGAAGGAGAATCAGTATTAGTCCTAGGTGAAAAAGCAAAAATAAATTATTTCTAGATATATATGCTATGGCCAGAATTTTATGAGAGAAAATCATATTAAAAAGAGAATACAAGATTTTTAAAGATTGAAGAAAATAAATGCATTAAATGAAATTGAATAAAGATAATAAAGGTTTTAGAACAAGATCAATATTTTGATAATACAAATAAGAATTAACATGTTAAATGCTTCTTTTGACTTTTCTACAAAAAATATAATAAACACTATTGAATGTAAAACTTAAATTCAATATGTTCATAAATTAATTTTTAGATAATTTTGTTATTTGTGTTAGTTTGATGATAATATTGTCAATGACTATAATAATCATATAAGATATTAAAACTGTCTTACTGAAAATTCACTTTCAGTTTTCAAATTAGCCAAATTTGCAAATTTAAGTATTAAAAATAATCAAATAATTGTGAATCTCCTAATCTTATATAAACTTAAGTGTATAAATCTTCAACAATAGCCATAAATTCTAAAAAACAATTAATTTTTTTTAATCTACTCATAAATTCTAAGCTTAAACTAACTGTTCTGATATACTTTTAATGCATCAGGTGTATTAATTTAGGTAATACAAAATGGTAATAATACATCATCTACTTAAAAAATGAAAACGATATATCCCTTCTTTTAATAATTAACATTAAAGACCAAAATGCGTAGTAGAATAGCATTTTAATTTGAGAATTAAAGAATTGAAACTATGTCAGCCTATAAATATTAATATACTTGTACAAGCTTCATTAAAACAAAAAGGAATAAATAAATAAATTCTGGCTTATTCAAATATGATAAAAATTATAAAGTTATTTTAGGAAATTAATACTTAATGCAGTCTAAGTCGTCAGCATCTTTATTCATAAATAATTTTTTATAGATAATTTTTGTGGCTCTAATTTTTAAGATTTTATAAATATTTTTGGACTTTTTAAAATATCATTGAATAATATTCTAATAATTCTAATTTATTAAATGTTATGATGATATTAAATTCCGCATTTAATACAGGATCATCTGCCAAAAATTTCAATAAAATTCTAGTATTATTTTTCCAATATTTTATAATTAAATTCATGAACATTTATGTAATTATGATATAAATAACTAAGAGTTAAAATTTTGATATTGATGGAAATAAAATAAGACGAGACATAACGACAGTATAAAACCTAAAATTCCTAAAAAAATCTAAAAGAGACAGTTTCAATCTTTTTCTTTAAAAGAAACAAAATATATTAAAATTATTTATAATTACTATTCCAATTTTTTAATTTAAATTTATTCAAATTTGCTTTAACCTTATTTTTACTAAAATTTGACAGATAAAGAAATGTATGAAGTAGAACCGAAATCAATTATTGAAATAAGATTGCTATCAGGATTTCATTTGAATAAAATTTTGCCTTCAAAGCAGTTGAAAAAGATTATCAAAAAAGATATTGCTGACTCATTTGCTCTAGCTGTAGGATCTAAAAATACTATAGCTTTGTAAAGTAAACCAAGAAGAGAATCAGCAATAGGAGATATAAAAGGGGAAATTTACACATTTAATGATTTCAATTAGGTAACAAAAGATATTCCTAATCAATAAGTAAATGATGTAAGATCCAAGAATTGAATGAATAAACCTTTTTAAATCTGTTAGCAAATCATTTTATAAATATATTTCAAATTAATCATTTCTTATAATTATTGTTATTGATAGGAAATTCTTATAATTGATTAAAATATTATTTTCTCTCCTCCTCAAATATTTTTTTTTGTTTTTATTTTAAATAACTATTATATACTTTCAGGATTTATTATAATAAATCCAAAAACAAATTTAAAGCTAATATTGTACAAAATAAACCTATATGAACCCAACCTATAATAATTAAATGATCTTAGCTAAATTAAAAACTGTAAAGTAAAAAAGTTCCTGTAATAAGCATTAATAAAAACTCTTTGAATATTATTTTAGAAAGTTCAAATTTAGATTTCAAAGGTTAAAACCTAATCAAATAAATCCCAAAAAAAGTTGATTGCATTGATATTAATATTGATTAGGCCTCTGGATAATTGATTAATTTCACAATTATTAAGATAAAAAAAATAACTCTGAAAATTTAAAAGGATTTATATTGAGCAGCCCAAAATGGGCTTTTAGATTCATAAAAAAAATATTTCCATTTATTATAATTTTTTATTTAAGTTGAAGTAATTGAAAAAAATGGATAAATTGTCTTTAGTAAGAACAATAATCCAAAAACTGCGTTAACGCTGCTGAAAATTTCGATTGGAGAATTAAAAGGATAATTTGGAAATTCTATCAATAAACTAAAGATGGTCTAATGTAGAATAGCTTGAAAGACCTTAAAAACTCCTAGTGAGAAGTATTCAATTTTAAAAAGTAAGCAATTTTTTTAAATTGTTTTTTAAAACTTATTTATTAACTTTAGGATTTTTAAATTATCTTAATATCTATAAGTTATTTTATCAACAATATTGAAGAAAAAATTTGAAACTAGGATATTGCAAGTCATATAAGCTAATATGGAAGCAAAAACAGAAAAGTAGCAACTTTTTACATTAAGTAGATACATCTATTTTAGAATATTTATTGTATCTTGATAAGATGTTTCATCTATTTGATTCTATTTTTATCCTTAATTTAAATTTGTCAAAAATTAATCTATATGGAAATAATTAAAAATGGGTTACAACGAGATTTTGGTATAAGTGTTCAAAAAGGCATATAAGTGTGGTGGAAATTTATATTACATAAACCTCAAATATGATAAAGATTATAATAAATCTAACAAATTAAATAAAATAATTGGATTTCCTGTTACCAAAGCCAAACTTGATACTCCAGCTAAGGAATACATCATGGCATCATTTAGTTAAACAATAGATATTAATTATTATTTAGTTGTTCCCGAGAGGACAAAAGGGGTTTCAAGATTTATAGTTTTTTAATTTTTCTACAAAACTAGTTCATAGGAATTAAATATAGAATTTTCATGTATGTCAACCTGTAAAATAGGGTTTTATGTAGGTTCAATAAATTCAATTTGAACCAAATATTTAGGATAGCTTAGGGTAGTTGTTAAATTTGAAATTGTACTGATAGTTAATTGATATCTAGTTTATGGAATAATTGTAAATACAATAAGTTATTCAAAATTAAGAGAATCCTTCATTTTAACTAATTCTGTAAAAGTCAATTCAACAATTTGGTTTTATTTCATATTATCAGATACAATTTTCAAATTAAATTCAGGAGCTTTAATAAATGTACATAAACTTAATGAGCTTTACTAACTTATACATTGGTAAGAATCCTCAATATTACAATATGTAGAACATCCATCTCCTCCATAATTATTTCCATCATCACATTCTTCATATTGATTAATTAATACTCCATTTCCACATTAATTAACACATAAATGATCAATTAATTTTTGATTTTCTCCGCATCTTAAATTTGTATAAGACTATAATTTTTAAATCTCAATGTCTAAATCATTGTCATCGAAGTAGTTTTTTTCTTTTAGGCATTTAGTTGTTTAAATATCCAATGTATAATATTCATCACATTTCTAACATTAAGATAAAAGACATTCAATACAGCCTTCTGAACATTAAAATTCACACTAATAGCAACCATCATATGGAATATCATTACCATCATCGCATTATTCATTCTAGCTAGTAACAATACCATCACCGCAAAAATTTACACATTAACTGGAGAAACATTTCTGGAGATTTATATCCCAAATGCATTCAAAATTCTCACTATCTGTTTAGCAAGCTTCTTTAATTTAGTAATCTGAACAATTCTGTTTTTAAGTACATCCTCCATCTTATTTAACAGTACAAATTGACAAATATGAATTACATTCCTGGTGTGTAATAAATTAAACTTATGCTGTCAAACAGGTTTTAGTATAACACTTTTCATCAATCCAAACACATGGATGTAAATTAATATCAAATGTACATCCATCAATTGTAGCAACATCTTCACAGGACTTTCTTAAAACACATTAATATCCATTTGTTACACACCTTTTATCTTCAAATATTGAAGCACAAGCTGAGTCCAAAGAATAATTGTAATCAAAACAATTTTTTGTACGACACCCACCTTTTTAACATGTAGAAAGGAACCCTTCACAATCAGAATGAGATTGGGCAAGTGAAGGTCCGTTCTCACAAATCCTTTCTAAACAAATACTTTTATCCTCATTCCAGAAACAATTTACTCCACTTAAATTCTTTTGCCCTTCACTTTGGCATTAAGTATTAGTGTATTTCATACATAATGCTTGACTAATTTCACATCCATTAAAGTTTGCATTTACAGTACATGAATCACCAAAATACTATTGACAACTATGTGCTGAATAGATTTTTAATTGTGCAGTTGTACATTTCTTAATGGTACATTTATTTTCACTTATTATCCACTCACATTCGATATTATTTGAATCAATTTAGCATTGCTCTTAGATTGAATATTTACTGCACTCATTTAATTATTGACATCCATTCAAAGTTTCATTAACTGTACAAGATTTTAAACTTTAGTTACATTTTTCATGGTTTTGAAATGAAATTGGTAAGTTCGAACATGTTAAATTAACACATTGACCTGATGATAACTAATAGTAGCATTCATTCCCATTTTAGTCTAAATAACATTAAGTTTTCTTTGCTAAAGGACAAGATAATGGAAGGTCTACACATTGAATCAGATCTAGTTTGACAGTGCAACTTTAGTTTAAATGAAAGGATTCACATAGTTAATGAGTATTATTTGAAATATTTGTTTATGTACAATCTTCCATACATTGATTATTATTGATATTCCATTAACAATTAACCAACCAACTATCGCATTCTGATTGATTTTACGAAGGAGATGGTTTATTTGAACATGTTTTTTCTAAACATTGAGTATCATTCCAAAAGCAAGGGATGCCTTATGAATTGATGTTATTTAAGCACAAGGTACTTGTAGAATACTTGCTACAATCACCAAGGCTTTAACAGATTGAACCATCCCAAAAGCATTTTTCAGTAAAAATAGCACAGTCAGCACTCGTTATTAACGAATAACAATCTAGAATGTTGCATTCATAACTATTTAATTGCATACAAGAAGCATTGAAACTATGACAAGATGAGTTTGTATGGGAAGATATTAAATAAATTGCAGCTTCACAAATATTTAAACAAACATTAGAATACCAATAACAGTCTAGACCATCTATTGTTTTTTCACAAGCTTCTTAATATGTGTAATCTGAACATCTTTATAATTTGACTGTGCATTTGTTGCTTATTGTAAATTAGATTGTTGATAAGACATTTACACTATTGCAATCTTAATGTGATTCAGGTGAAGTCATGTTTTAGTGATATTTGAATTAGTTATTAGTTAATAAATAAAATCAATAATACTTGAATTACAGTAACTATGATTTGAACATTGAGATGTGTAAAGTGAACACCAATAACATTTTGTGACTGTTGTTGAAATATAACCATAACTATTTTCGCAATCAGATTATATTGTAAACTCTGAACACTATTTATTAGTGCATTAATTTATATCACTCAACCATTTACATTTTTACCCATCAACAACTTAAGCTGAAATACATATGTTAGAGCTTGTGATTACATTACAATCCGTAAAGGCACATCCTTAACCCTTAGTGTAATTTAATCTGCAGTATCTACTGTTTATTAATAAGCATTCATGATTAGTCACTGCTGTTGTGTTCAGATCACAATTAACATTATTTACACAATTACCCTCCTACCATTAGCATGAATTAGAATAACATTATTAAATAAAGACAATAGTTGTACAATCACCTGAGAATGTCTTACAACCAGTAACATCATAAACACAGTTATATTTCCAATTAAAGCAAGTTAATTAAGAAATGACTTGATTTGAGGTTAAATGCTCACATCTTCTTTCCTTACAAGTATTGGTCTATTAATTATATCCACATTGTGTTTAAGACTCAGTAATAGATGAATTACAAAGAGATTATGAGCCTACCTAAAAGCTACATTCAGTTAATAATACACAGCAATCACAAGTTGTATCATATTTATATGAGGATGAATAGTTTTAACATTATTCCCGCTTTTCTGAGAGAGTTGAAAAGGATTAAAAGGTTAAATTCATTTATGCTGTTTATTCAAGGCAATAATAACTGCAAGTGATAGAATTACATTAATATACATATTAACATAATTATCCAAAATATGTTTTTTTCCCATCACAATTACTATAAGAAAGATATTTATTAGAACAAGTATCATCATAACGACATTTATCTTATAAGTGGCATTTCAAATTTTATCTCATGATGGCATTGTTGCAAACATTATTTGACAGATATGCACAATCCTAAAAAGAATAACATCCTTATCCACTTGATTATAGAGCACAGTCAGTATTATATAATTGACAAAAATCATTACTTTTACTTTCAGTAATTGCCTCACATTAGTGAGATTGTACTTTCTAACAGAGAGAATTAAAATAATAGCATCTATCATTAAACAAAGTTAGAGTTAATTTACAAATGACAGAATCAGTAATCTATCCACATGAGGTGGGTCTCTTCTCACAACCAGGTCCATATGCCCCGTTAGATTTAATTATCAACTGACATTCATTATTTTTTCTGAACCTTAGACATTCAGCTTCAGTTTAAGCAGTAATATTGTCAATACAATCTACTTCTTTACATTTGTAATTAAAATAATCCCATTTACAAGGTTACTAATATATAGTAATTTCACATTGTTATTTCTATTGATAATCGCAATAATATGAAAGGTTTGAACATGATTTAACAATATTATTTAATGTGCATTTTGGCATGAAGTTTTCACAATCCTAATGAGTTAAATCACCATATAGTCTCTTATGACAATCAGCTATTCCATTGTCATCTTCATCCTCATGCATACAACTTTGTTCTTTATCATCCCAATAGCAAATTTATCCATTTATATTTTTCTTACAATTCCTTTCCCTGATGAATTCATAACAACTTGCCTTCTTTAGTTCACATCCTTCAGCTATAAAGGAAGAAATTACTGTGCATTTAGGATTCCAAGCAAAACATTCTTAATGAGTAATATATATGCTCATGTTTGGAAAAGATGAGCAAGCAATGTGATTAGGTCGATCTTTGCATCCACCAAAGATGTGATCAAAAATGCAATTATTCAACCAAGTATTGCATTAAACATTATTAGTGTAATTATTTTTAGGAGCATCTAAACATTGTTATTTCTTACAATAAGCACCTGTCCAAAAACACTTTGTTCCATCTTATAGATTTAATTAACATTATTATTGACTTATCATTTCATTACAATTATCTGACCATTTTATACATCCAAATCCTGAAGATCCTATAATGCAAGGACCAACAAAAACCTTAAATGATTTGCAATCATCATTTTTTAAATGTAAATTAGGATCTGCATCTGAGAATTCTTAATCAATACATCTTTAACTACCTCCATCCCATTTACAATTAAGCCCTGAAAGTGTTGTAAAGCATTAATCTTGCGTAGAAAGCAGACAGCTACTCTTTTTATCTACACAACCAATTAAAATTTTTGAATCAGATACAAGTTACACATTAACTGTGCATTTGGGCATCCACCCTTCACATTTCTAATTAGTATCATAAGATGGAGGAGCAGTTTTGCATTACTTCTCTATACATACCGAATTCAACACGCAGACAGTATTGGTAGAATCAATTGTACAAAACTCTTTCTCTCCAATATTTTCACACAAATAATCTGCACAACCAAAAGAATCAGAATTAAAAGTGCAAAATTAACTTGCCTTTTAGCATATATTATGATTTTTGTAGTATGGTAATTTCAACTTTTTACATTCTAACAATACACACTAACCTTCAAGCCAAATGCACCTTTCTTTATTGTAATTAAATTCGCAAAATTCTTCTTCCAATATCTCTTCACATAATTAAGGTGTCTTTTAACATCCTCCATTTAATTATCCTATGCAATTCCCATATTAATGACATTCTTTAGGACTATAATCAATCGGAGCATGATAACATTATCTTTATTCACATTTATCATTATGCCATATACAATCCTATTATTCTATCGAATAACAATCAATTTCATAATCATAACCATAACATGTTTCAGGTCTATTTTTACATCCTTTGTTTTATGAAGTAACACAATCCAATAGATTGTCATAATCCTAGCATTACTGATAGGTCTTATAGGAATCTGGAGCAGTGTAACAGCTCTTTATTTTACATTAATTTTAATGATATTCGCATTTTTTACCCTAAGCATCAGTTACACATCCAAATTTATTCTCAGCATCAATACACTACAATCTTTTTACACAATGAATTCCATTAGTTGTACAATCACTTAAATATGTCTTACCTTCATAATCCTAAGTAAATGGCAAATTTTCACACTCCTTTTCAATACATTTACCTCTTGTTGAATCCCAGAAACAATTATCTTTTCTAGATTTACTTTCAAAACATTAAAAATTATTAAAATATTATGAACATGATTCCATTTATTTGATACATCCATAACCTTTCTAACTTACAGTACACCCTTCAAGACCCTCTTTGCACATGCTATGATTAGTTAAATATATTGGTAACTCTTCGCACATAGTTACATTTGTACATTTTTCTCTGTCCCCACAATCCAAAAACAATACCTACCATTCTAATTTTTATTCGCACACTCATTCTCAGTTTTATAATCACTACATTCTAACATCATAATACACTTTGAGCCATCTGACACACATTTATATGATGATTCTTAACAATTATCTTTATCGAATATACTACAATCTATGAAATCCATACATTAACCAAAATAAAAGCCACATTACTCCTATTCTCGACAATCTTTTTATGAATAATTTCGGCATGGATTCTAATTATTAACCTCTACCTTATATGATTTCATGGAATTCAAAATACACTAATCCTTCTCCCAAATGCAAATACCAGAGTTTTTACATTCATTTTAACTTTGAACATGCCCACAAACGCATTATTTTGATATATCTGAATTCCTTATTACAACTAATCGAATGAACAGAAGATAATAGAAAATATTTAAAATCATTTAATAAAAAATTATTTAAAATAAAAATCTTAATCTAAATTTGAGTAATTTATTTTAATATTACTATTTAACAATAAACTGTAATTTTCTTTATTCTAAGAAAAAATAAATTATTTAATTTAATACTAATATTCAAAGTCATAATATTGATATTTTATATTTTAAATAATTTTCTATTATGTTTGGTTAAAATGAAATAATTTTATTAAGAAAAATTTTGATTAGGTTAATTAAGAAAGTTTTATAATAAGATTTCAATTTTTTATAAAGTTTTGAACATAAAAAAAATTTCTAGCCAAGAATTAGTC
>CAJJDO010000021.1:755057-774583 GCA_905183005.1 Paramecium pentaurelia | reverse complement strand
AAAAATTATTAAATTGTAAATACTAAATTTTATGATTATTAATAGATATTTATGTAGGATAACTTTTTTCTGAAAAAAACTTTTGTATTTAAAATGTAATAATTAATTGATTGACCTCTCTTTGACATTATCATTTCCATTAAAGTTGATATTTAAAAAATACAATTACTTATTACAATTTAATCATGCTTTAATATTACCAATTTAATGTTTTTTAGTATAATTATAGGGTTTATATTACCCTAAAGAATTAATTCGCTTTATCTTATAGAAAATATATTTTCCTAAAGATATTTTTAAATTATTAATTCTTTATATGAAAATTTACAATCTAATATAAATTTTATTGTGATTGCGAAATATTTGAGTCCAATTTCATTTAAATATTTATAATTATATTTAGCATTATTTATAATTTCTATATCATTTTAAGTTAGTGAATGCAATATTATATATATAATTTCTAATTTATAGCTACAATTATCTTAAAACAATATTAAGCAATTTCTATGGTTGGATCAATATGAATTTTGCTGCCAAATGGAACTTTTTAGATGCACCTAAAAGTATAAATTGAGTTTTCTGTATGATTTATTTGCTATTATAATTATTTCTAATACATTAATCTCATCAGTAGATTTATTCTAGCAAACTTAACACAATGAAGGGCATTCTATGCATTTTCTATCAACTAATACGCTAATTAGTTCTTTATAATAATTTCTCTTGCATTTAGAACAATAAAATGTGGAAGATGGTAACAATTTTCTGTTTCGCACACTGAACAAGATTCATCACAATATTGTGAGCAATAGTTGTCTAAAACTCGATATCCTTGATGACAATCAATTACTATTGCATTTAGCCTAAATAATGATAAAGATAAATAAACGTGTTTTTATTGTTTACAAAATTGATTTTTAAAATAATCTTTGAAAAGATAATTAAATAGTTAAATACTACTTTAAAATAATCATTTACAATTATTTTCTAAAGTTAAACAATCCTAAAATAAATTTTTATTAAATAAAACTAAATAAAATTAATTAAATCAATTTTCAATTTGAAACAATATATCATAATTTATTCTAGTTTTAGGGGGCAAGAATTAAATTATAAAATCTTGAAATTACCATTTCCCTATTTCCCTGGTTCTTATAAATTATCTTATTAGCATTATTTTTAATTTAAAATAGGACAAATGCTACAAACTCCTGTAATAGAAGAGACTATATAACCATCCTCACAAATTAAACATTTTATTGTTATTTATATAGTATTGATACATTATTAACAATGTAGAATAAGGTCTTGGCAATTTATTTTTCCTAAAGAGATAGTGAATCATTTGATGGTGTGCAAATTTCTCGATCATCAAAACTAATACAAGATCTAAGGCAATTTTATTAAGTTGGTTTTTAGTTGATACAAGTTGATCTTTTAAATTCAAACACAAATCCTTCTACACACTAAGCATTTCAACATATATTCATACACAAATAACAATTTTTATTTATTGATTGACTTGCAGAGCAGAAATTTTTGAATATTAATTATGCTTCAATTAAATCATATGGTGCTTTCAAATTACAATTAAGACAGTATCTTAATTCATCTCCTGCAAATACGTATTATAAATTTTCTTCATTAAAATATTTAGTAACACTTCCATCCTGATGAACAAGGAAAGATGTTTAACAAAGAAGAGTATGAATCCATAAATTTGGATTTAAAATACATTCTAAACATGTTATTAAAGGATTTGTAATTATTGATGGACTAAATATAAAAAATAAATTACACCATTTATAATAATCATCATTAATTTCAAAAAACCATATTGAAATTATTTTTCAATTTATTAGACATCAATTTTATTTAATTATAATGTTTAATAATTAATACATTCATTATTCTAATCAATAGTTCAATATTCACAAATAAAACTTAATATTCTGATATATATCTTCTATTTGAGTATTCATAACATGATAAACAATCATCTTTTTTTGGACCGTAACATTCTTTGCATGTTTGATGACAATTTATCTAAAGATTATTAAAATCAAGACAATTAAAAAATTAAAAACCTGTAAGTTGAAGAGTTAAATAGTTAGATTTTGATTAAAAAATATTTCCATATAGTAATTTAAATTATACCATTTAGAATTAAACTACTTCTAAGCTAAATTTTTCTTAATTATATCCCTAATAAAATGTAATAGTAATTGAAATAAATTAATCTGATTTTTCAACAAGAAGGTAATGCCACAATTAAATATCATTGGTCACTTCAAATTCTACTTTCTTTAAATAAGGATTGGTTGAAAAATCAATATTTACAACAAGCAAGGTATAGCTTTAAGTAGTTAAAATTATTTAATTTATTTATGTTGATAATTGTATAATAATAAAAATTGCACATAAATTTTCTTAAGTTAATTAAGGATATTAAAAACTACCCATTAATTTAAATAACAAAAACTAAATTTCATAAGAATTGTTATTAATTTCCAAAATTTTTATCCATCCTGCTAATAGACATTATTAACAATTAGTATTTTATGATAAAAATTCATAGATATCTTAATATTAAATTTTAACATCTGGTAAATCAGTTATTTAATCATTTTAGAAATTACATGGCTTTTATTCCCTTGATTAGATTAATTCAAAAAATTAATCAGGTCTATCATAACAACTTTAAGGATATTATATTTATCCTGGGATATATGATAGTATCTTATTTTCAAATATATAAAATTTTGATGTCTGTTTATTTAATTTATACTTTAAAATCTCCTCCAATAATTTAAATAAAAATATATTCTTTAAATGGAAACCTTATTGATATATCTTTAGAAAATATTTAATTCATTTATTATTCCTTAATATATATAGTTACTCTTTTTCTAAAGGACTTGCGAAGAATCCATTGAAAAACCAAGCACCTTCATATGAACTTAAATCGAATGAAATTTAATCAGTTGTAACACTATTATCACTATCTAAAAATTAAAAGTATTTCTTAACAATTTTTTCCTCAAAATTTATACATTCAAAATATAAAAAATAAAAATTTTTTTCTACTTTTTCTTAAATTCTAAATTAATGAAAGCAGCTACAATATTACTCAAAGGAACATATTTAATCCAAACTCTAAAAAATGCCCTTTCTCCATCAACAATGTTTGAATTTCAAAACATATTACTATAAAAATAGAAAAAGAAATATTCTATAAATTAAAATTATTTTGATTATTTGTGATTAATTATTGATTAAAAACTTAATTTTTGCTATCTATTAATTTGTAGCACTAAATAAATAAACCCTTATTTAATTATGGCAGCATCCAGAATTAGCAATATTGACATGAGATAAATTTCTTAAAACAAAATAATAAAAGTATTCATCTTCTAGCATAAATACAAAAATTCCAATAAATATTAATTTTTAGAATATTTAATCAATAATTTATAGAGAATGGCAGAATAATAATTCTGTAATCAAATTAAAGTATATAAATATCCATTAATTCTGAGTGTTATTAAAGAAAAGGTAATATAAATTAATTGATGATAATTTTGAATTTACACTAACACTGACTTAAATTATATATAATTTTGAATTAAACTATTAATTTTTTTTGATTAATTATTTAATTTTACTCAAATATATATTTTTGTAATTAGAACAATTTTTCTATAAATGGGTGAGTTTTATGAAGTAGATATATATTAAATTTGAAATTTATTTAATAGATACATTATTCTTATAATCAAAAATATTATCAACTAATTTTATGTTAAAAAATTGAAACATAAAATAATTCGAAAATACCTTATTGAAATGTCTCTTTTTCAGATTTCAATTATAATCATTTGACCACATTTGTATTTTAATATTTTTATTCAATAAATAATAAACTTTACATTTGATATCAGCATATATGTTCTATTGGGATTTAATTTAAAAATTACCTTTTTAAGCATTGATACAATTTAGTAGATATAAGACGGAGCAAATTAAGTTATTATATGAAAATCTCAATATTTTAATCATGATTTAAACTTTATTTTCTTAAGTTCGATTCTTGAAATATGAATAAAATTAATGTATATATCGTAGACCTGATACGTAAACTCAATAAACCATTGTGTTAAAGCTAATAACAAATTCATATCTATTGTTGCTATGAAGTTTTACTTGCCATATATATTAAATTTTGGAACAAATTATCCTATTTTTATCCATAAAAGGAACTATATTTATTTAATTTTAATATAATTTTTGGATGTTAATTTAAACCAGAATTTTATGGAGCTTTATAATAAATTAATTTTTTAATCATTTTATTATAAATAAGTTTATATAAATTTATATTTTAAATTAATACTTAATACAATTGGTATTTGAATTCTTTGTTAAAGTGATAAACTAAAATTAATATTAATAATATTTATTTAGGCAATCTTAAAATAAAATATTTATAATAAGTATTCTAAGTTACAACAGTTTTAATTCGCTGATGAGATTGTCATATTTATATATCATAAGGATGCTCATTTTCTAAGAGATTTAAAAATATAATCTATTTATAGCAAACTTAATAATATGAAAATGTGAAATATTTTTATTTCACAATCATAAAAAGCTTAGTCACATCATGAATTAACTTGCAATCTAAGAATAAAAATAATTAGGTTTTATTGATCAGAAATAATATATAAAAATAGATGTTCAGAAGCTAAAAATTATTATGAAGAAAATGATCTTGAAGCTTAAATAGATATATCAAAAATATCTTAGGAATTAATAATATATGTTAATTAAGATTAATACAAGGATTTGATTAGAGAAAATTTGATCGTCTTAGTAATATATATTAGAAGATTATTTAAATTATATTCCTAAATTTGTAAATTGCATAACTGTAATTTATTCTCTTATCATATTAGGG
Organism: Paramecium pentaurelia; assembly: GCA_905183005.1. Classification (NCBI taxonomy): domain Eukaryota; phylum Ciliophora; class Oligohymenophorea; order Peniculida; family Parameciidae; genus Paramecium; species Paramecium pentaurelia. The sequence continues at coordinate 769,623 of CAJJDO010000021.1, read as the reverse complement.
ATTACCATTCAAAATTATTCAAACCAGAATTTATAATTTAATTAAGTATAATATAATTAAAAATAAATAATTTATTACAAATTTGAAAATTTAGATTGCAGAATTTCTGTAGATTAGAATTACTAAATTCTACAAGATTTGAGTATCATCTTAGAAAAAAGACTAATTTCTATTTATTAATTAAATTGGTTTCTTATTAATGTCATAAAGTAATTTTTAAATGATGTCCTATAACTTCTAAAATTCAAATCCATAACTTAAAGATTTTTTAGTTCAATTTTGTAAAAACTTTTTCACATGTAATTAATAACTTTTCTTTCAGTATAATAATTAAATCAATATTAACACTGAAAATTTTAACAGTGGTAAAATAGCATAAAATTTTAGATGATAAAAAATAATTCATTCAAAATTCTCTCTCAATTTGATATTTTGGTTGAATTTTGCCCTTATCAAGAAATAATTAATTGACTCGTTTTAAATAGAGAAAAGCTTTAGCTTTACCCAATCAAAGAGGAATCTTCCAAACCAAAAAAGATCATTTACAATCTGTGTGTTTAAAAAGAAAAAATTTCAAAAGGCCCTTATAAGTAATAAATACAGCTATTATTATTGATTTCACTTAAAAGAATCTGCAATTCAAACTTGTCTAATACTATTTCAAAAGAATTACATTTTTAAAAAAGAAATAACCCAGCAAGATTGAATTCTATAATCAATCTCTAAGATTTGGAATCCATGACATTAAATTCAATAGAACCTAATGCATTCTCAATGTTGAAAGATTAATTGAATTCAATATTCTTCAAGAAGAACATAGCAGTGAGAATTTATTTTATATTCTTGATAAACTTTAAAAGATTTTGACTGAATATTCAATTGGCTATTTAGGGAAAAAAAATTGAAAACTATAGATATATATTTTAATAATTTATGAGATCCTTTATTGAAGAAGATATCAATTTGGACCTAGTACTAGAATAATTGTAATTTATTTTGAAATGACATATCTCCAAATAAAGAGAATTACTATTGTAATTGCCAGGAATAGGGGGAGCTGATCAATTAGTGGATAAATTGATTAATAACTTCTAGACAAATTCTTAAACTTTAGAGATAGATTAATTGATTAGATAATTAGAAACAGCAGCTTACCTTAGAAAATTCAATATTTGAAAATTTAATATGTCTGAAGAATTGTCTTAATACTTATTTGATAGATTTGTAATGCTAAAATTAATCAAATTGATGGTTAAAGACTTTAAGATCCAGATTGGTAGTTCTATAAACCTAATAATTTATTAATGTAAACTCAGAAGAAATACTTATCCATTTTTATAAATTATTAAGTGAGAATAATATACAATTATGATATCAAAGTTGATCACAAACTTTTAAGCATGCTTATAAATCAAACTCTGGATAATCAAATTATTTTATGCAAACTAAGGTCAAAAATTTTGTATAAAGAAAATAAATTTTGAAAATTAACTAATATTAATATATTTTCTTCCTCATGACCTTATACTTATTTTTCTCTTGAACTTGGTTCTTATACTCCAGGCTGATAATCATAATTTTAATCTTCTTCATTTTAATCTTAAGGTTTTTAGAAAATTTCAATGTTTTTATTTTTAGAGGAAACTTCTAAATAAAGGGTTTAATTTGAATTGATTTTATTATGATATCAATTTAGCTCCTTAACACCACAGCTATGGTTATTGGACTGATTGAGATTAATTGATGAAGTGGTTCATGATATTATTGGGTGTAAAATTAGTACGATTGATCTGGAGTAAATATAAAAAGGAGGGAGAATTTTACAATTTTAATATGTTCAATAAAATGATCTAAATTAATTAATTTATTTATTCTCAAATTCTATCATGAGATTAGAATTCTTTTTGATCAAGGAACATGATAATGTGCAATCTGTAAAATTAGACTCAATATAAAAAGTGATGTCAATATTAAGTTTGATAGACCCAATCCTTACCAAATTCTTTTAGTATCATTTCCAAATCCCCAATCATACTCGTGAAAAGAAGTCAATAGGAACACAACAAACTATATATGCAAATATATTTTAATACTAAAATATTTATAATCTCATACCTAAACTAAATCTACTTTATCATTCCAGTTAATGCTCCACTTACAGTTCCTTATAATCCATCTACAAGTAAAATACCAGCAATCATTCAAGGCATGGTTCTCTCAATACATCTTTTGTTTCATCTGTTTATTAATCCTTTCCTCTTTCTGCTGTAAATAATTAATAAATCCATCTTAAAATACCTATATAAAGCACATATTAATACTAAAATCAAGATTCCAACAGCAACAGATTATTTGGCTCTTTTAATATCTCCAAATCCCATTTAAACCTCCACATAAGACATGATTTAAATTGAAAAACTTACTGGCAATCTTTAAAGAATATTACTAAACAATGTACCGCAGACTGGTTAAAGTGCTGAATGAGAATTTACTGTTCAAATTTAAGGCTACAAATTACCATTACACTAATATTAAATTTGCACAATGTACTAATATTGGCATCGAAGTCTTGCAATATTGTAAACCTAATTTCTTGATTTTGTGAAATCAGGGTAATATTTTGATTCCTTAAAAATATAGTACCTTTATATTCTGTCAACTAAATTAATGCTAAAAATAGATGCTATATTTTTAGACATGTTGAATATTCGAGTTAATATGATGTCAAATCCTACTCCTGGTATTCCTCATTCAAATTTTTAATAATAGCCAACTAAATATCCAATATTGAAGTAAAATTATAATGTGAATTATAGCAAATGGGGGTGTATTTTTGTAGGAAGCCATGAAAATTTTAATATTTCAAACATTAGAGCTATAATTATGGTTGGAATCAGAGACCATAAATATTATTAAGCACAATCTCTAATAAAAAGGAGCACCTTTTATAACAATATTATACTGAATATATATAATTACTCTCTGCATTGGCTGCAATCAAAAGCATGCCATTTTCTCTTAATTACTTTCTCTTCAATTTCTCAGAGAAAAATATTTTGAAAAATATCTTGAGGCCTACTAGAAGTGTGTTGCACTTTTAAGGAGTAATCGATCGTGTCACATTTTAAAAATTAATTATAATTTGTTCTATTATCAACTTCCAAAATAAATTATCATTATTATTCTAAAATAAATTAGTATTATATATCATCATAATATAAAACTTAATTTTCTTTTGTTAATAGATTCTCCAAATTAAGGAATTCGATAAATTTGTTTAAAGGATCAAAAATTACTTTTCATTCCAATCGATTTTGTATATTATAATGATAGATATAATTGATTGAAGTTATTCTTATGTAATACAATTTTAACCAATGATAATTGTGATTTGAATTTATAAAATTTTTATTATCGTTAAAATTAGATTTTATAAAATCTATTATAAAAATGTCAAAAAGAAATCAATTTTATTTTTATCCTTCTTATTCATTCATTATCTATTTTAATTATATTAATTTTATAATTTATAAATTAAATATATTAATCATTTTTTAATCTATTATGATAAAACATTTTTTAATTATGATAAGTTAGAAAGGTATGAGTTTTGATATTCCTCTCATAATTTAGTTAATAATTATTCATTTAAGAACTCAAATAAATAGAAGTCCTCTAAGTTTTGATTCAAATGTCTAAAGATTATATAAATTTCCGTATTACAAAAGTAATTTCTATTTTCACTATTTTATTAAATATTCCAATATTTAAACAAAACGATTATTTAGTTCTATTTTTCTTAAGGTTATTTTGAATGGCTATCACTCTCATATTTCAATTAATAAATAAGGAAGAAGTTTGGTGATAAAATGAAATATAAGTAATATTAATTTTATCAATTATTGCAGTTTTAGTACAAACCTCTTTATATTTGAAGTTGAAGTTTAATAATTTAAATAAATGAAACATTAAATAAATTGAATATGTATTCGAATCAAATAGATCTACCTGAATAATAATATAATATAAAAATTAAAGCATTGTTATTCTCAAGAGAAGAAATTTAATTTGAATATTCATATTTTGAGTTGATATTTATTCGAATATATTTATGAATAAATTAATATTAATTGTTTTCTTGTTGCTAGTATTAGTATCAAGTCAACGATACAGTATAAGAAAATGCAATTGTAATTTTGATAACTGATGATGAATTGGTACATGTACAATTAAACTAAATGGTTGATGTGTAACAAGAACTACACGTGCAGCTGCAAAAATTGAAGAATCTTGCGTTTAGAATATATCAGGAAAGAATTGCTATTAGAATGGTTTAAATTGAATTGATAAAATCTGCGCAAATGCTCCAATTGCGTTAACTATTAATTCAAATAGTGTAGGATTCTTAACAGAATGCATTACTAAATCAGGTGGAAGTTTTGTTGAGGATGAGTCATGTTCAGTAGCAAATATACAAACAACTTGCGTATAGAATGCATTAGGTATTACTTGTATTTGAGATGCAACTTTCAAAGAGAAGACATATTTTAATGCACCATTATCATTAATACTCATGAGCTAAGTACATCTTATCTAAACAATTACTGTTAAATCAGGTAGTAGTTGTTAAAATAGATGCTCCCATTAATATAACAACAAATGGAGAATGTGAAGCATATCTACCAGGATAGAAAATGTATTGCAAAAACTGATGGTGGATTCAATAAAAATGCTACTTGTTCAGCAATTATTTAGAGGCTGCTTGTATTAAGACTTCCTTAGATTTTGTTTGTTTTTTGGATTCAACAAGTATAATTTGCAAAGATAAGACATGCTTGACTGTACCATAATAAATAATTAATAATATTATTATTAATATAAAGGAATTGATTAAGCATAATAACACACATTAACTTTTTTAATCTTTTTTGAATAAATGTACTGTCAATTCTACAAATACAGGATAGGTTGACAGAACATGTAAAAATTCATTAAGGTCAATATTAAAAGAAATTTTTTGTCTTCGCTACATCACCCATAATTACTCCCACTGATTTTTCCTGATAATCTTGTAATAGTAAATGGTTCCTCTGCTATTAAGGATTTTAAGATTTGCCTGCTTTATGTTCAGCCAAAAGAGCATCTGAAAGCGGTTTCAGTTTGAACTGCCTAAACTTATGATACAGTTTATTTGGGTATTTGAAATTAGAATTAAGCTAATTTTAATGCTTCAAATCAAAATTTACTGATATTGGTAGCCAATGTGTAATTAGAGTTTGCTCTATTGCTTCAGGGTTTACATTTGCTCATTTAAATTACTATAATTAGCTAAATACATGTTCTTTTAACAGTGGAAATAACGCATGTATATCGATGGAGTAAAAATGCACAGTTTAGAATCAGAATTCATATCTAAGATCTAAATAAGGTGAATTTGTTGTATTTAATTCCTTATGTCTCAGGAAGATATGTGATATTGCTACAACAAAAGAAATTATAATACTGATGCAGAATGTTCAAAATATTAGTAATAATGTGCTGTTGTCAAGATAGGAGAATGCCGATCCAGAACTATGTGCTCAGGCTACTTTTCTGAACTGGATGTGCATTCAATAGAAATTGTGGATAATTCTTCTGGAATCCAACTCTTAAGAATTATGTTGATTTGAATTTTGGACTATCTCCTTCATTTGGTTCTCATTCAAAATGTATTGCATTTGATGCTAGAATTGATCATAAATTAATATAGTAATATGATTTATTGACTGAAAATGATTATATAAAGTAAGAGCAGCTGAAGGGATTCCTAAACCAGGACTAATGTCACTTTAATCATCTGAGAAATGAATCTGTTTGGAATACAAGCCCAGACAAGGCAATCTGTTAGGATAACTCTTGTTATAATGTTTCACTATCAACAATCATACAAAATGATTGTTATTCATATTGCAATACTTCTATTATTAATTTCACTGTTTGAATTTATGATGGGCTAATAGGAGGATGTTAATTAACAATTGATGTTCCTTTTATGCAAAGACGGCACAATTACAGATTAATTACAAAGGGGAACTAAGTGCATGGAATGAAACGTCCTCTTAATGGGCAGATAAATCTTGTCAAACTGCTCCTGCTACCTCGGATTATTATCATGACTCTAATTGTAGATCTTACTTTATTAACAAATGTACAGTTTCTTAATATGGATAAGGTTGTGTAATTGTTCCTGCATCATGTACAACAATGACAGAGAATTAATATTATTTCAATAAGAATGAAGATCCTAGTTGTTGGACATGGAAAAATTTGTGCAACTAGATCATGCGATAATGTTCCTGATTCTGCTAGTTCTTCAGACTTAAGCAAAGCTTATTTAGCTGGATATGCATTCTATACTATTATAAATGCAAAGTTAATAAAGATTACTACTTTTTTATAGTGTCAAAAAGTATTATCTACATGTAGCTCAAATGGAAAATATTTTTTTACTAGAGGGTCTTGCTTTTAAGCTAAAAGTTTGGCTGTTTATGTTATTTCATCTACTGGATAACTTTGTGAATGGATTGCTGCTCAAGGGTATTGTAAAATAAAAAGTTGCCTTACTGCTCCCTTAACTACTGAAAAAATGTGCCAACTATTTTACTAAATTTTCAACTAAAATAGATGGTGGATTTATAAGTAAATCAACTTGTGCTGGTGCTTTGATTGAAGCTGGACGTAAAATTGCTTTGAATGGCACTGTCTGTTTTTGGGATGAATAACTAAAAAATATAGATATTCTTAGGATTTCAATCGAAACATCATGCAAGAGTTTAATTTGGGATATTGATTAGAAATGCAGATTGTTAATATACAACTAACGGATCTCATTTTTTTGGTATCTCATTGTGTTCAGAAACTTATAAAAATGGAGGATGAGGACAGGATATGATGATGCTTTTATTCAATCCTTGAATTCATTAGATCCCCATAGTTTGCTTTCCTAATAATTCATCTATATTTTTTACATAAGCTAATATTTTTGAGAGATCATCTTTGCTTTCATACAACTTATCCTATTGTTCTTTTTATTACATTAACTTATAAAGATTATTAATTAAGATATTTGCCGAATATATTTTAGATCATCAGAATTTATATTTAAATTGATCTCTACAATAATTTCAGAAGGCTTTGGTATTACAAAATTGGAACTTAGCTCTTTTATGTGTTTTGGCTTTTAACACAGGTTAATTTCAATCAAATCAAAAAAGTTATTGATTCTATCATAGGATTACTAATTTAAAAGGGGTATATTTCACTTCAATAAATTGATCCATACTCTGGATACACTATTGAGTTCTTACTTCTAATTATTCTTAATATCTTTGCACAGATTCCATTTGAAAATATTTAAAATAATAATATATAAAAATGTATTTCTATTAAATTTAATAAATATAATTAATTAATTATATATATATCTTTAAATTAGATTGTTGGACTATGAATATTTTAGAAAATAAATTAAAAGGAATATATGCTACATATTTTGATGTTAAATTTTCAAGCAAATTTAATAACTTTGATCCTTGAGATGAAAAAAATATAATATTTAATTTCAAATAAAATGCTAGAGGTTCTAATTAAAAAATGTTAAATAGGTTAGTTGCTACTTTCAGTGATAAAAAGGAAAAGTGAGAAAAAAAAAGCAAAATAAATAAGATGATACTCTATTGCAAGTTTTAAGAGATCTGAATATTGAACTTGTTCTAATTTTTCGAACTCCTATTTCCCTTCAGAGTAGTTAAGTGGTTCCTAATGTTGAATAATCAGTTTGTAAATATATAAATTGAACAAGACTTTTAGAATTAAAGATTATGTTAAAGATTGGAGTTAGAAGGGCATATATTACATTATATAATTTCAAATGATATTTATATTTTTTTAGTATTGACCAAATATTTCCTGCTTGAAAATTACCTTAAAAGACTCTAAAATAGCAAATATATTTTAAGATTTTCGCCAATTTTATAACAGTAAATAATGAATGAATTAAATAAATTTATTCAAATTAATTTCAGCCTTTTGATGATTTAGATTTACGAAATAATAGTAATAAAGGGAATTGATAAATGTCAATTAAGAGATATCGAGTAGAATACTTAATAATTTTTTTAAAGAAACACTACTTCTATCAAGTCTATAAGAATAAATGTAATATTTGGAATTATATAAATGAGATAAATTTATAGCTAAAGGGTTTATTTTATTATGCCTAAGATGAATAAAGTTTAAGAAAAAAATATACAGAAAATTTTTGACAATAAGATACATTGTTAATTGTATTGATAATAATTATTGCAGTTTATAAGTATTGGTATTAAATTTTTCTTCAATCAAAAATTAAGATTACACTGGTGAAAGTGAACAGCAATTAATATTAACATCTTTTCAGGTATTTCTTAAAATACATTGATATCCATCAATAACTCATCTAGCTTAAATCCTACTTCAAAAATAGAATCATAATCAGAGTCAATAGTATAATTATAATAAAAAAAATTTTTGATACATAACCTCCTTTTAACAAATATAAAGGAATAATATAAACTCCTAACCAGATTAGGCATGAGCGGATCAATTTGCAAATTATCTAAGCAAGAACTTTTTCCTAATTCTAAATTTACGGAAGTTCTTTTAACCATCGTCTTACTATAATAATTATATATATTTAATGAATAAAAATTAAACTATTTTGGTTTAATCTAAATTTTGTGTTTAAAGTATATGAATCACTCAAATATTATTGAGAAATACGCGCTTTGTATAAAATTGATCATAAGGCTTAATTTATCTTGATTGTATTGTGAATTATGAATAATTATTAACACAATTATGTTATTTAGTAATCCTTTTTCTTTCCATATTATTTTTATTAATCATACATTTCTGTTAGAATAGTATCTGCAATCATCATATTATTGGAATATTTAGATGTAAGTTTACTATAAAACTTTAATCTTTAATGATTTTATATATATGTATGATAAGTTCAACAAGATTTTAATTAGTTAAATTAGTGCATTGATGTAGTAACATTCACTTCTAATTTATCTTTATGATATATGGAACATTTATTTAAATTTCACTTAAGTGTAAACTTCAATGAAGAATTTTTACTATTTGGTTAGTTAATTATTGCTATTTGTTAATAAGAATGATGTAAGTTTATTCGAACATATATATTCTAAGCATTATGTATTAATGATTGATTAATATATATAATATTATACCTTTTATTTTAGTAATATAATCCCAAAAGCAAGGAAATCCTTAAGAATTATTTTGATAATTTAAATAATTCATATTAAGCATTTTTAAGCACTTTATTTATTAAAGATAAACAATTTAGCAGTAGGATCAATTGGTGTCACAAAATTTGAAAGGCAAAAACATATAAAAAATTATAATTTGTAATAAATAAATTATGAAGCTTCACAGATATTTCTAAATATATTTGAGTTATCAATTTTGCTTGAACAAGCATTATCATATTGTATTCTAAAAATAATTAATTTTTTATCTCTGCATTTTTAGTAAATTAAATTAAATTTTTTACAGTAATGAAATACCATTAACATGTTAAAATTGTACAAGCCCATGTGCAACTTGTAAATTATCTGCAACTAATTGTGGTTCATGTATACTTGGATTAAATCGAAATCTATAAACTAACTAATGTGTTTGCGATGATGGATATTATGAAAATACTACTTGTTAACCATGTTAATTACCATGCATTAACTGTACCTCATTATCAGTATGTACATCATGTAATGATCCAACTAATTAATCAGGATTGTCATGTGTTTGTTAACCAAATTATTTTATGAACACCTCTTTTATGTGTTAAAGTTGCGTTGCTCCTTGCTAAAATTGTACTTCAGAAACTCTATGCACATCATGTATATAAAATTACTACATTTCTGGAAATTCTTGTTTATAATGTTCTTCTCCATGTTACAATTGTGTGGATCTTCCCACAAAATGTACATTATGTGTTGATTCAAATTTAACACCAATCAATAATGAATGCACTAGTGGTGGATGTTCTGATGGATACTTTATGGATGCATCAATAAATTGTCAACCTTGTATTCATCCTTGTCTTAAATGTTAAACAAATGGTAACCATTGTTTAGAGTGTGCAACTACATTTGAAATGAGTACCACTACTCCAAATACATGTGTTTGTCCTACTCAAAATATATAGTAGTAACTGATAATCCTACTGATTGTCAATCTTGTACATAGCCATGCGATACGTGTTCAGGAACAGGAAATCATTGTTTAACATGTATTGATATTAATTAAAGCGTTGACACATCATACTAATGTTAATGTAATTCTGGCTATACAATGATTGCAGTAAATTGTATAGTATGTCTTAGTCCTTGTTTATAATGTTTAGGGAATTCAAGTCATTGTACTTAATGTAAAGATCCATTACATTAAATATCTAATGGAGAATGTATATGCCTTTCTGAATATTTGAATGATAATGATTATAATTGTATACCTTGTTAACCTCCTTGTTCAAATTGTTCAGTAAATGATACTCATTGTGATAGTTGCATAGATTCTAATCATGAAATTAATGATACCTTTTAATGTATTTGTAAGGACACTTTCTATTCTGATACTCTTAATACTTGTTAACAATGTACATAGCCTTGTTTTTTATGTGATCTTAATGGATGTTTAAGCTGTATAGATTCTAATTAAGTAATTGATTCATCTTAAAGATGTGTTTGTAAATCAGGATATTATGAAGTTGGAGTTAATTGTTCTTAATGTGTTGTTCCATGTTAAACATGTGAAATTAATTAAGATCGTTGTTTAACATGTGTGGATTTAAATTACAACTTAATCAATAATAATTGTATATGTAATGATGGATTTTGAAATTAATAATTTATGTTAGCAATGTTAATATCCTTGTACAAAATGTGAATTTACAAATGATCATTGCCTTGAATGTTTAGATATAAATCATGATTTAATTAATAATAAATGTATATGTAAATTTGGATTTGGATCATCAGGAATTGATCTTTTATCTTGTTAACCTTGTGAGTATCCTTGTCTTGATTGTTCAACAAGTATAAGTACTTGTATATCTTGTATTGATAACAGTATATACTATCTTGAAGATAATAAATGTTATGCAAATAAGGTTATTTCTTAGTAGATACTGATTGTAGACCATGTTTATCATAATGTCTTACATTACATGTTTTGAATAATCTGATAAATTTTTATCATGTTCTAATTCTAATCATATTTTATTCTAGAATGATTGTTAATGTAAACCAGGTTATTATACAGATAAATACAAGAATTGTTTATAATGTTAAATACCTTGTTAAACTTGTATATTTAATTAAGATTTTTGTACATCTTGTTAAGATAATTTTTAACTTATTGAAGGATAATGTATATAAATAGAGGAATATAATAATATTGATTTAAATTGCAAATCCAGTAATTAAAACTGTTATAAATGTAATTCCTATTATGAATGTACTGAATGTATAGATCAATATTATTTATATAATACTTAATGTTTTAAATGTTAAATTCCATGTTTATAATGTTCGGATATTCATACTTGTATATCATGTGTTGATAATTATACAATAGATAATTAAGGAAAATGTATTGAATGTATATAGAATTGTCAATATTGTATTGATTCTATTAATTGTATTAAGTGTTTTGATGAATTCTATTATGTTAATTAATTATGTATCCCATGTTCTAATTTATGTTTAACATGTGAAAATAATAGTAAATTTTGTACATCCTGTAAAGATTCTAATTATGTATTAAATAAATAAACACGTACTTGTTATTATATTAACAATTTTGGAGATTAATATAATGATGATACTTTAGAGTAAATATTAATACTTTAAGATATTAGATGCAATGAAAATTAACTTTTAATAAATTACTAATGTATTAATTAATGTGGAAATGGAATTCTTAATGAATAATATGAATAATGTGATGATGGAAATTAAATTGGAGGAGATGGATGTTCATCTCTTTGTCTATAAGAAGATTTCTATTATTGCAAAAATTAAGTAAACTCTCTTAGTATTTGTTCATTTATTCAATCTCCAGATTTCAAATTAAATGTTCTCTCCAATAAATAAAATCAAACTTAAGTTATTGAATTAAGTTTCACATAAAGAGTTAAAATACTAACTGATTTAAATTTTGAAGAAATTGTAATAATATCTTTTCTACCATAAACTAATGTTAATATCAATATAGTAATTATAACAAGTCTATCAATTGAATTTGATTATCCAATTTATAAGATTTTTGTTGAGTTTATAAGCCCTATTGAAGATGCTTTTCTAAAAATAAATTTTGCTAAATCAATTATCAAAAATGAATATGATTTAGATTTAATAAGATATTAGATGTAAATGAATCTTGGTAGTCCATTTATTATTTCACAATAAAACTAATAAAGATTGGAATAAATTGTCATCCTTAACGATGCAATAATGTATTCAATGATTAGTATATCTGGATTAGCATTCCTAACTGGAATGCAATCATGTTCTTTAATTTAATAGATCTACTATAGTCTTTATCCTATATTAAATATATGTAATATAATTTCCCGTCTCATTTAATCTAATTTTTAAATACTTATTCTAAAGTACAATTTAATCATATAATAATTTTTGTAAAATTCGAAATCATATGCTCAAAAACATGTTGCAAAAATTTTTATTTATTAATAATATTAATTTGTATATATCATTAAAGCCTATTTTGGATCATTTGAAGATAGATGAATTATTAAAATATTTAAATGGAGGTACTCTACCTTTTGAAAATTCAAATACTACATCAAATTAAATTCAATTAAATCCATTAAATTAATTTTACTTGTTAAATGCTAAAGGTTGTTATTTATCAATTTTTGGTTCATTAATAGCATATATCATTTGTAAACTATTGGTTTCTTAAAAATCATTATAAATTCAAAAAATATTATTTCAAAAATACAAAATTAATAATACTTACCTTCGATTTGCTCTATTTTTTCAATAAAAAATACAAAACTTTTGTAGTAAATTTATAAAAGAATATTTCTCTTTTGGATTACCTAAAGTCTATTTTGCTATACTTCATTAATTCTTTTTTAGTGCTTTGTTATAATTTCCAAATTATAGCTTTAATTCAATTTTCATGTCTTTTAATAGTATTAATGCAATATTTGGATTAACTTTTATTTTATATATCAGTTTATAATTAATGTAAATTACATAAACTAAGATAAAAGATAAATAAAAATGGAAATATTTTTATCAAGATTCATAACCTTAATTTTGGGCTTTTAATTAAAAATCATTTTAGATTTACAGAATAATGTTTTACATTTTTATGATTGTTGAAGCATTAAACTATCCAGAGATATAATCAATATTACTTTCTCTGTCTTCATTTTTCTATTTACTGTATTTAATAAAATTTAGACCTTTACAATCTAAATTTGAAGAAGCCAAATTAATATCTAAAGAGTTTTTCTTTACTATTATTTCAGGTTCATTTTTAATTTATAGTTTTCAACTCAGTTATAATTAATTATTATATTTTGGATGGATTCATATTGCACTTTTTACATTAATGTTGATCTCAAATTTGATCATTGATTTAATAGAATGTATTAATAAGGCATTATAAAAATATAAAAGGAAAAAAGAAAAATAAAAAATACAAGAAATGAATAACCAAATTAAACCTCATTAATAATTTATTGTAATAGACACTAGCGAATAATAAAAAATTTATAAGGTCGACTCAAAAAATGATAGAATTTTTTAAGAAATTATTTTTATTTAAATAAATATGTTTATTCATTATTATTTAATAAAACAACTGACAAAAAAGCATAGATCTTCATTTATAAGTTCACTCCAACATCAGATAGTAAATCCAAATAATGGTTGTGAAATTATGAAAAATAGAATTTTATAATGAGCTTCTAAATTAATTACTTTTTTTTAAGAACCAATATAATTAAACGATAATTACTTATTCTAAATCAAGATGATTATGGATTTTTTAATAAAAGATTATCATATTGTAAATCAATTAATTAAATATTCATTATCAAAATTTTTAATTTAAGAATATAATTGAATCTAAAAATTATTATGAGTATCAGAAACAAAGCTCCTTTTATTAGAATCAATATATAATTTTAGAAATGGATAAAATCTTTATTCAAATTTCAATTTACATAATTAAAATTCAATTTAGGCTTCATTAGTTGATGTTATACAAAAAAACATACTTAAATAATTTCAATTTCAATTAAGAAATATTGATAATAACTTAAAATAGCATCATTAATTTTAAAAATAATTTGAACTATATTAATTCTTTTGTATTTAATTAATCTAGAGAAATTTCGCATAGTTATATAAAACATCATTTTTTTTAAGACATTAATTTGGATAAGCATTTAAGGGTCTGGGTTGGGTTTGGGTTTGGG
>CAJJDO010000021.1:744533-754592 GCA_905183005.1 Paramecium pentaurelia | reverse complement strand
CCCAAACCCAACCCCAACCCCAAACCCAAACCCAACCCCAAACCCAAACCCAAACCCAAACCCTGGGCTTCTCTGTTAACCTTTGAGGCCCTTTATTGCAGCTAAGAAGCCTAAGTGGGTTTTTATTTCCAAAAGTGTATCTGAAAGCACTTATTTCCATTAATTTAATTTTATATATTAATATATAAGTATTTTATTATTTAATTAATCTAGTAATATATCTACGATTATTCAATATATTGTCAAATTAAGAGTGGCCTATTACTAGAATTGTCATAATTATATGAACAAAAATTAAAGATAATCACATAATTATTGTAAAAATTTCTCATGAGATTACATTACCTTATTGTTGACATAATTTTTTATTTTTTAAGATATAATCAATATTATTAGATTATATAGAAAATTTAAATAATTGATAATTTGAATTAAAAAGACTCAAATTAACATTATAAGAAAGAGACTATTACACCATGCAAAAGAGTCAATGATGATCCACTGGAATACGAAACCTTTCATTCTAGAAGGCATTTTTACCAAGTCTAAAATCTAATAAACTCAGGATAAAATCGATCTTGGTAGGGCACTGCCTTGATTAAATTTGGGGGAAATGAAATTATTACATGAAGAAAGGCAGAGAGGGAATTAAATCTAGTGATACATTAGTGTTATAAATGACCTAAAAGGTCAAAGGAGTATGATGTCAATTCAATTTTTTGAGATAGAGCATGATTTTGAAATTTAAATATCATTTTTCTTTTATGAATTATTAACTGATAAGAGATTAAGGGAATATTTAACTCACTCATTTATTTTTTTAGGCGAATAATATTTCAGTGATCATCAGGAAAGTTATAGGCTAGGCATATTGTGGTTCATTGGTAGTGATTGCCTAAATATTCCATTGACTGATGACACTCATGACATTCTCTAAACCTTTTGGGTTTCTTTTATTATATTAAACCTTCTGCCTGTCTGCATAACACATAATTTTTTTCAAAATTAAGAAGTTGTGCAATATCGTCAAATTATCATTGGTAATTATTGTTATTTGAGTCTGTTTCACTTAATCCACATTAATATACACTGAAGTTCAAAAAATCAAACTATAATTATCCCCATTTACAATGCAATTTATCTCTTTATGAAATTTAGCATTATTATTATAATGATAATGAGTACTAAAACTAGTTCAAAAATTATTTTATTTAATAAATCTGATATTCATATAAAATTCTCGATTTTTTATGAATAAAGGTAAAAATAAGTATTTTCTGTTAAATATATTGTCTTGAAATTATTAAAGAAACTGAAAAAATTTTTGTTTTTATTTAAGTAAAGATTTTAATGAGCAATAATAAGTTTTTATTTAGAACGGTCATTTTAATATTCTATTCCACTGTTTAAGTGATAGAGTTATCAGAAGAATTCGTTAAAATGTTAGAATTTGTTTTTTTCAATTTTTACTCATGAAAATTAGTATAAGGATGATTATTAAGATGAGATAGACATAGTTTGTTACAATGAATTTTGTAAAGAATTCAGATTAAATTGTTTTAAATGTTAAAAAAAAGGAAGAATACATCATGATCATTTTGATGATGTTGAAAAAATCAATAGTTTGATTGAATTCATTGAAAATAAAAATAAAGAATGTGATAATTTAATTGATGATCTTAACTAATAAGAAGAAAGTGTAAATCAATCATTTTCTTAATTGAAAATAGGAATCAGATAGAAATATTAATTATATTAACAAAAATTAATACTTTTGAATTCTTAATCAATAAATGATTTCTTGAATTCTACAATCAAATTTAATGAATATAAACAATCAATTACCACAATCATCTTAGAATAAAATAAAAAATTAACTAATTCATTTAATAATTTATATCAATAATTATTATTATCATCATTTAATTATTATTAAAATGATAATAATTGTATTCAAATATCTGAAGAATTATATTAAAAAGGTATTACATTCACTTAGGTTATTAATTAAAGGATTAATTTAGTTTATTATTATTGGTTATATATTAAGAAGATAAGTATGAATAGGCCATTGTAATTTTAGATAAATCAATATAATAAAATCCAAAAAACCATAATTCTTTATGGTGTAAAGGTGAAAATAATAAATAATTAATAGGGGATTGTTTAAGATTATTAAATGAATATCAAGAAGCAATTAAAAATTCTGAAATTCAGTATCAATCTATTTAATAGATATATAATTAATGGAAAGAAATGAACTAAAAAAAATTAAATACTATTTTAATAAACTATGCTGTTTTAAAGAATTTTAGCAAACTAAAATTTGGTAATTTGAATACTATAGAAATATTTTCAAAATTACTTAAAATAATCAACAGTAAAATGAATCAAAAAAGTTAATTTATGAATTGAATAAAGATGCTTCAATTAAATAATCTGAATCTTGTTATGCCATAGCTATTAATAAAGACAATTAGTTATTGGCTGCTTCATGAGGTAAACAATAAAGGTATTTGAATTCAAAGCTGGAATATTAAAGCAAATTTAAATTTTAGCAGAACATACAAATAAAAATGTTATATTTGCTTTAAATTTTATGAAGATTATAAATTAATTGATAATCTGTGCACATAATTAAATAATCATATGGTCAATTAATCAAAATAATTTATGGGAATGCAAATAAAAATTAGAAGGTCATGTTAATTTTATTAGATGTGTTTTAATTAATAAAACTGACGATCTTATAATTTCAGGTAGTGATGATTTGACAATTAAATTTTGGCACAAATAATATTAATGGAATTGTTAGTAAGCTATTAATGATCATAAAAATAGAATATTAGCATTAAATATAAATGAATAATAAAATAAATTAATTACATGCAGTGAAGATAAGTCAATACTAATGATTGAATCTTAAGAATCAGATAGAGATGGGTTGTGAAAAAAAGGATAGTTGTAGAATAGTATGGATTAAGATTGAGTTTTATAAATGATGATTTATTTGCATTTTAACCAAATAATAGATAATAAATGTATATTTATTAGATATAAAATGATTAAATTATAAAGAAATCAGAAAAAGATTTTTTAAAAAGTCAAGATATTTACTCCTTGTTTTCTTAATAGTATATATAAGAAAAACACCTTCTCTTTAATAAACATGGCTTCTATGTTCATATTAAAAGATAGAAAGATGATAATTAGTTTATAGTAGAATAATCTATTAATTTCGGAATCAGTGAGGATGGAATATATTTAATTACATGGGACAGCTTGTCAAAAGTAATTTAAGTGAGAATGTATATTGAAAAATAAATATTACAGAGTATAAATAGTTAAAAAAATAAATGCAAAATAGATATAATTATATATATTAATTAATTTTTCTTAACTATGAAAAAAATCAAGTAAAAGTAATAAAATAAAAACGGAAATAAGATTCAAAAAGTTAAATTGTAAAAGAGGAAGAAAGAAAAGATTTCAATAAAAAATTAATAAAGTAATAATTTAGTATAGATATTAGTGGAATTATAAGATTAAGAGAAGAATCTTAAATAGAAAGAACAATCAAAAAAGTCAAGCTTAAATTCTGAAAAATTGTTAATAAATAGAGGACTTTCATTATTGTGTTAAAGAAAATTTGAAGAATCAATTATTTAATTTGATAAAGTAATTAAATTAAGTCCTTCAAATGATGAGGCCTATGTTAATAAAAGTATTAATTTTATAATATCAGGTGCTGCATTAATAGAATTGAACTAATTCGAACAAGGTTTATAGGTAGCAAAAATAGCCATATAAAAAAATCCAAAAAATGATGAAGCATATAATAAATTAGGTATTCTAAAAAATATATAATTTAGGTGCCGCATTACTTAATCTTAATAAATAGGAGGAAGCAATATTATATTTTTCAAAGGCCATCAATCTAAACCCCAAAAATGAATTTGCTCAATTTAATATGGGTATTTCTAATTATTATAATAGCTAATTTGCTACGAGAATTGGATAGACCTAAAGAAGCAATCGAATATTATAATAATGCAATTAAAATAAATCCAATTGACATTGAATATTATTTGGAAAAAGGTAATCTGTGAATAATCTTTAGCATTTTGCTTACAAGTGCTAAAAAAATATCAAAATGCGATTAAATGTTTTAATCAAGCACTGTCTCTTAATCCAAATGAAGATATAACCTAAACTTTGTTAATGAATAAAGGTAAAATAATAAAATTGATTAATTAGGTTATTCATTAGGTTGTATTAAACAGTTTTAGGAAGAATTAAAGTGCTACAATAGTGTATTCATGATAAATCCAAAAAATAAAGAAGTTTAAAAATTGATAAATGATTTAAAACTAAAAATCAATAATCACAAATAAACTAATGATCATAACTAATAGCATGAAAAGAAGCAGAAAATGAAATAAGTACAGAAGAAAAAGAATAATATTTGATGAGTCAAATTGTGAATCTATATTGATAAATTTCCCTAAATTCATTGATTCCAATTTATTTTGAAATTCTAAGATTGAAAAATAGTTACAAACAGAGTTGATCAGATACTCAACCACATAATATGTGTGTATATCCTCTAAACTTCCATTATATTCCGAATTCGTATTAATTAATTTTCAAATAAAAATATAGTGTGAAAATTATTGTTCTAGAAATATTTATTCCACATCAAATTACTAATGCAAAAATATTCAATACTAAAATACAATAATATAATTCTTTTCAATTTAACAAAGAAAAATCCTCAAAGATTAATGAGCTTTTGAAAAAAAAAATATAATGATTCTAATTTTGGTAATTTTGTTATTCCTATATATTTAACAATTTCTAAATTAAATTAAATCGAAGTAGATTACCTAGCGAATTAAAATAAGAAGTTCACAACTATTTTGAGCTATCTTTATTTTTAAGAGTTAATGATAAACAATCTTTTTAAAAGGGAGTTCATGGTTTAGGCATGTAGGCAATTTTTTAATCTTACTCTTGATTATATATATTTCTATTTTTATCCAGCTAAACAAATCCACAAGTCAAAATTTTGAAAGTATAAGAAATCAAAAAAAGTATTTTAATCAGGATAATAATTTAAAATTATCTTATTAAATTATTTAATGTGTTCATAGAAAAAGTAAAAATGTGTCAGATGTAAAATGATCATGAAGTTATTATTTATAAAAAAGTCCAATAATCAACATTAAAGGTTAATTATTTCATATGAAATTAGGATTAGTATTTTTTATATGTATGATTTTTTCTAATTACACAACTTTAAAATAATATTGATGATAGAAAATATATAATTATGTTTAACTTAATGATGCAAGGATAAAATGAATGAATGCCTTGAACAAATTAGATTAATTTAATTCAATGAAGAATAATCAATATACTGATAATAAAAACATAGACTCAAAGAAATAATTTTGAAATGGGGTTTTAAATTTATTTATTTTTTTCACACACTTGATGCAGATTGTTAGATCTAGGAAATTGAAGCTCATCGAAATAAATTTAGAAACAAAATATCTGTAGAGTTTCAATATTATTTATTCTGATATTATACTAATATTAATTGCTTTGCTAAAACAAATATATATATATTGGTAGTATTGACCAGCTTATACGGATACTCTAGTTTTAAAATCATGACCTTCTCCAAAAACTATAGGCTAAACCGAATGGCTGTATATGTCATGCTAATTATTATCTACAATCTAAGGATAAATTTAATGATTGATTGATGAGAATAGAAGGAAGAGCAAGAATCATCTTGAAAATGTCATTTTTAACATCCACTTTAATTTTCAATTAAAGCCTCACTCACAGCTAAATTTAAATAATAATAAAAATTGGTTTTTTAATTTACTATCGTTTAAAATATTGATCGATTTATCTGTCTTGAGTTCTTTAATAAATTAATCTATTTTTTTATGTTATAAATGAATTTCTTTATCTTGCTTTAATTAATTAATCTCAAAATAAAAAACAAAAATATATATTTCTAATAAATTATAATTAATAATAATTTTTTATTAAACTTAATAGATTTATGTAAAAACCCACAGATTTATAATTCTATTAGAATGATTATTAAAGAGCATAAGCGAACTCAATTGTATTATTTAATTATTGAAATGAACTTGAAGTTTAAACAGACACTTGTCTTTATTTTAATGATATTACCTGTAATAGCTATTGCTGTTATTCCTAGAGATACTTTATCATTTATTTTAAAAGCCATGATTATATTTATATATATAGGAGGCATCGCATTATTATACTTACATCAAAAACAAACTTTAGAATTATAAAAAATATTATTAATAGGTCCATCTGGTGTTGGAAAAACATAAACATACAACTATTTAAAATGCAAAACTATAATGAACTTTGATAAATTTCAATTGGGAAAAATAGGAGATCTTTGCATAGTTGACACACCAACTATGGATTTAGAATCTAGCATAGCTAAAAGAGAGGATACTATTTCATAATTTTAAAAATTCTTTATTAATTTTAAGAATTCAATTAGTGCAATTATAATTGTTGTTAATTTTGAAAGAACTGATATTATGAAACGAAAATTAATTGAAACCATCAAATATTTAAAAAAATTTTAGGATATGATTTACATACTAATAACTGATTTTCACTTAAGTGAAGATCACGATAATGATAAATCAAAATTATTATAATCCCTATAATTTTTACATCCCTAAGGAATTATATTTTTGAATAAAGAAGAAAATGAACAGATGATTATAGAGGAATTGAATGCAATTGTACGAAAATCCACTCATAAAGAGTTTGATATTAATGATACAATATTTGCAATTATAAATGAAAAAATGAATGCTTCATTTATAGATTAAATTAATTTAATCATTAAATCTCCAAAGTAATATTATATTAATTTTAGGTAGTCCTCTGCATGAAGTTTTGATTAAAAACAATTTATAGAAATGATGATTATCCAATTTTATTCAACATTATTATAATATATATTTAATCATTTTATATCACTAAAAGGATGGATTTTAACAACTAATCATTATTTAGATGGTAAATTCCATGCTCACAATTTCTGGAATTTTAGAAAGAAATTCTGAGTGTTTATAATAATTACATTTAAAGCTGTGTTATGTGCACAAGGATGTTAATTATATTAAAAATCTAGTATTAAGGGTAATTTAAATGATTTGGTTTGATAATTTTTATTTTTGATGATCTGGTGGATCTTAAGGATTACTAACTTTTAGATTATCTCTGTTCCATATACAAATGGAAGTTCAGTTTAAAAATTCGACATATTTAACGCAAATCTAAGTATTTAGATGGTATACTTTTATTAATTATATTTTAGATAAATGGATCTTGGGTGTGAAAAGAAATTTTTAACCTTCAAATTTTAGAGCATACAGTTTTTTATGCCTACATTTATAGGAACTAGTTATATTTGATCAACTTGTAGCATAATTGTGGCTTGATTTAGGAAGATAAATTAATATTTATAAATTAGATTATCAACTACCTTAATATTAATTTAGATATTTTAAATAGTTGAAGGTTAAACTATAACACATTACTAGATGTTATTTTAATTGAAATCTGAGAAATGTAAATTATCAATATAAATATATATTTTTTTGTCATTTTTTATAGTTAATAATTTTTTAGAAAAATATTTTTCAGCATGACTAAAATTAAGGAAAATGGTTGAAAACAGAATGTATTTCTGCCTATTGAATTTTGAGATATTTAAGAAAACTAATCAATCATGATATTTTTTAATTTCATTTTTAATTTTGTAGTTGCAAGTGACCAAATGTTCTCAATTAAGATTGATTATTATGCATCATTATTTTTTCTAATAGCATAATAAATCTATTGTGGAAGCCGATTGTTTTTTAAGATATCTGTTTATGGAAATGAAGAATTCAGATTATTTAGAAAGTAGAACTTAAATTGCATCGTTAAAGTGGATCTTCAAATTTTGATGATCATCATAAAAATTCATACTAAATAAAAGTTAGAAGATAGATCAGTTATATTGTTGGTAAATTTATATAAAAATAATATACAATCTGTCCGAAGATATGATATATCTATTTTAATTGATAAAAGGTTATTTAGTAAACATTAAGTATAACAATAATTAGTTTTTTTTCTAAAAAATTGATGTTAATAAAGATTATATCCAGCTTAATTCTATAGGAATTTTGAAAAACTTCAGATTATGATTGTTGGCTTAATTCCTAAAGAATCAGAGATAGAACATTAAAAAATGTAAATATTTTAATAATAGATAGTTTTAGTAAAATACTAATTAATTGAATATTTGATAATAATTAATACAGAATTCAGGAGAAATAAATGTAAAATATTTTATGATATCAATTATAATAAGGTGATACCTCGGGAATATTGGATATATTATTTAATTAGCTTATTCTAAGCTTAATCCAATTAAAATTATTAGACGCTATGCTTAAATAGTACTATTTAAATATAAACACGATCCAAACTATTACAAAAGCCTCCCTTTAATTTTTATTTATCAAATCTTTATTAGTTTTATTATATTAAAATTTTGCAAAACTTCATATATATTCTTGGCATATTATTTCATCAAACTAATTTGATATTTATAATTATATCAAATTAGGTTATATTGAGATAGATAATACAATTATGTTAATATTACAAAGTCAGATGACTCAAATATATCTATAAATTTTAGGGAAATCTAGATATAAATAGCTAGATTAGTAACATAAATTATAATTGTATATAAAACTGATAAAAAATTATCTTGAAGCAATTATTTTTTTGACAAAAGCATATAAATTAATCCAAAATATCTGCATTCATTTTATGAAAAGAGTATAAAAATTAATAGTTAGGCAAATTTAAAAAAATAATAATATTTTTTTTAAATGAATAAGGCATTTCGAATAATATTCTGAAGATTCAGAGTGTTTGTAACAAATCTATGAGATTGATCCGAATCATAATCAATCTCTTATTTCTAAATATATAAATTGTATACCAATTTTATTGGGTGATTTTTTAAAAGGTTTTAAAGAATTTGATAATGCAACAAGACTTGTAAGTAAAGTACTTGTATACTCCTTATCAGATAAAGGTATTGAAAATTAATTTCAAAGGTGATTGCTTAATATAAATAAAATACAACTTTATCAAATATGAAATTACCTGATGAGGCTATCAAAAGTTTAGATTTAGCTCCATTCTCTATCCTCAAAAAATAACTATTGATATTCTATGGTTTAGGTATGTGTATAGTTGTCTTAATAAGACTAAACAAATATTAATAATGAGGGGATAATATCATAGAATAGCTAAATCAAAATTTGAATTTCGATCCATTAAAATTTTATTTCCTACCTAGTTTAGGTTATTATATTTTATGTATTCATATAAGGATGCTTAATGTTAAAATGAAAGATTAAGTAAATATCAACCCAGAACTATGCTAATTCATTAGCCTGTTGTCTAAATACTAAAATATAATAATTTCCACGTATCAATATCAATGATATGTCAATTTTGATTGATTATTAACAAAATTAATAAAACCCTAGCTATCTATTCTAAAAAAATCTATTCATTATATGCAAAGGGTAAAAAAAATAATAATCTTAGCACATTGTTTATTAAATTTAATGTTATTAAAATTATCATATTTATGTTGAATATTCACTAGTTTAAATTATTTGGAAGAATTTTTGGCATTAAATCTTAATCATTAGCCCTAACATATGACAACCTTATGATACTCATTAATGTCTCACTTCAAAATTCTGACTTAATGTTTAAAATTAAATTAAATTAATTTAGGTATTAATAGCCTTACTTCACAATTAAGACTTTTATACCTAATTTCTAGGCAAGGTAATTTCAGCATTCATAATTTTCCTAGAAATCTCTTCTTAAAGAATTCCCATTTATTGCTTTCTGATTATTCTAAAAGGGTTTGAGTAAGTCTTTAATAATATAGTCACTTGA
>CAJJDO010000021.1:682235-744359 GCA_905183005.1 Paramecium pentaurelia | reverse complement strand
AGAATTAATCGTAAAGATTAATGGGCACTATCCGAAATCGAAATTACTGTGATTAAAATCAAATAAATTAATATTCGGTAATCCTGATCCTTTTTCAAACTTGTTACTAACTATTCCGAGTGAGTTAAGACTTGATCACAATTCATACTTGAAAAGTCATGCGGCATGTTTCTCTACTCTTCTAGAATTCCTCCACTCTTGGGTTTTTGTCTTTATCTCAGGAATCTAGCCCTGACGACCCTTTTAGACCATGGATCGGCCAGAGTTTATTCTGTTTTGGCCATCCAATCCATGGCCCCCGCATGATACTCAATGCACGCAAGATAGATGTACACATCTTCCAGCTACGTGCATAACATGAGATAGCTCATGAACCCTCCTAATTACTTCAAATTCTTCGCCGCCAAGTACTTATTCTATTAACCCTGCTAGGCGGCTGATAAAATAAAAGTTAATTTTAATTTAATATTAAATTATATTAACTCTATTATTCTAGATTATCCCAAACTTTTTTATTGATAAGCTCTGCTAAAATAATAATTAATTTAATTTAAATGATTTATAAAAAATGATTTATTCAATATATTTAAAGAATAAATCTTCAATTACACTCAAGTTAAAATTTATATTAGGCTTGGTTTTAAATATTAAAGATACTTTTTGAATTTTTAGTATAAGAATTAATTTAAATTATTAGAAATTCAATAATTATTGTATAAAAAGAAAATGAATAGCATTAATGAATAATAACAAGATCTATGTGAGATTTTTACTTAAATTAAAGACATTGATGAAAAATTATTCATTTTTATAATTGAAATGTTTAAAAAGGAGAAAATTTTAGACATTATAGGATGTATTTCAATTGGCGAAAATCAAAGAGATTTTGAAGACTATATTTTACAAGGAATTAAATTAACACAAGTTGATAAGGAGTAGAAGTTGTGTGTTGTAAGAAATAACATTTAACAAATTATTAATGTATTAAAAAAAATAAAGAATCATTTCTTTAATAAAATAGACTATTCCACTTAAGGAAATTAGGAATCTAGGTAAGATCTAATGAAAAGAATAAGAGATAAAAAGTAGATCATAGAATTTTTGAAACTTTTAGTTCACCTTACATCCATAGAAAATACATTTATATAATGTGGGTCAAATTCTTTAAATTTATTAGTTGAAATGAAGGTTAACCTTACTAAATAAAATTTTGAAAATATTAAAATCTACAATACTTCTTTGGTGGGAGCTAATTTTGTAAGATGCAACCTGAGCGGGTCGGAATTTTTTAATGTAGATATTAGCGGGATGAATTTGAATGGTGCATAATTATTTAATTGTAAATGGAACAACATTAAAATACATGAATTAAATAAATTGGAGGGTCATAGATATGGAGTTAAATCAGTTTGCTTATCTCCTGATATTATTACATTAGCATCTGGTAGTTATAAAGAAATTTGTTTATGGAATGTGAAGACTGGACAATAAATATCAAAATTGGAGTGTCATGATGATTGGGTCAATTCATTGTGTTTCTCTAATGATAATACTACATTAGTATCTGGTAGTAGTGATAAGTCTATCCGTTTATGGGATGTTAAAACAGGACAATTAAAATGCAAATTAGATGGTCATATTGATGGAGTCCTATCAGTAATTTTTTCTCCTGATGGAGCCACATTAGCATCTGGGAGTTGTGATAACTCTATCCTTTTATGGGATGCAAACAAAGGACAATAAAAATCAAAATTGGTTGGTCATAGTAATTGGATTCAATCTGTATGCTTCTCTCATAATAATACTACATTAGCATCTGGTAGCAATGATTTCTCTATTCGTTTATGGGATGTTTAGACAGGACATCAAAAACTAAAATTTAGTGGTCACTAACATTATGTCATGTAAGTAAGCTTTTCTCCTGATGATACTACATTAGCATCTTGTAGTAATGATAAATCCATTCGTTTATGGGATGTTAAAACAGGACAACAAAAACAAAAATTAGATGGTCATGTTGATTAAGTCTTATCAGCATGCTTCTCTCCAGATGGTATTACATTAGCATCTGGTAGTTATTAAGAAATTCGTTTATGGGACGCGAAGACTGGACAATAAATATCAAAATTGGAGTGTCATGATGATTGGGTCAATTCATTATGTTTCTTTAATGATAGTACTACATTAGTATCTGGTAGTAGTGATAAGTCTATCTGTTTATGGGATGTTAAAACACAACTATAATTGCCAAAATTGGATGGTCATACTAATTAAATTTCCTCGGTATGCTTTTCTCCTGATGGGATTACATTAGCATCTGGTAGTGAAGATAAATCTATTCGCCTATGGGATGTAAACACAGGATAATAAAAAGCAAAATTAGAAGGTCATACTAATTAAGTTTGGTCTGTATGCTTTTCTCCTGATGGGATTACATTAGCATCTGGTAGTAATGATAGCTCTATATATTTATGGGATGTATAGACGGTACAATAAAATTTTAAATTTGATTGCAATAATCGTTATCTCTATTCAGTATGTTTCTCATCTGATAATACTACTTTAGCATCTGGTAGTGCTGATAACTATATTTATTTTTGGGATGTTAAAACCAAAAAAAAGATACTGAAATTGGATGGTCATACTAGTTGTGTAAATTCCGTCTGTTTTTCTCCTGATGGTACTATTTTAGCATCTGGTAGTGCAGATCATTCTATTAGCTTATGGGATGTTAATAATGGAAAATAAAAACAAAAATTGTATGGTCATAGTAATACTGTCCTATCAGTGCACTTCTCTCCTGATGGTACTAAATTAGCATCAGGGGGTAATGATAACTCTATACGTTTATGGGATGTTAAGTCAGCACATTAAATACAAAAATTCGATGGGCATAGTAATTGTATCAATTCAGTAAGCTGCTCTCCTGATGGTACTACATTAGCATCATGCAGCAATGATTACTCTATTCGTTTATGGGATATTAAAACAGGACAATAAAAATCAAAATTAGATGGTCATGAATAAGGTGTCAATTCAGTATGTTTCTCCCCAGATAGTACGACATTAGCATCAGCTAGTGCAGATAACTCTATCCGTTTATGGGATGTCACAACAGGATAATAATATCCAAAATTGCATGGTCATAATCTTTAAGTGTGTTTCTCCCAAGATGGTACTACATTAGCATCTCGTAACGATGATAAATCTATCCGCTTATGGAATGTTAGTACAGGAGAAGAAATTCTAACTACTGATAAATTTTATCAAAATACTCTAGCCTTATTTAAAACACCGCTCTTGTTTAAAAACAATCCTCTTCCAGAAGATGGTATTTATTTTTCAATTTTCTTTAGTAAACACTAATATTACTATTCTCCGTATATCCCAAAAGGCAATATTTTAAGCATAAGGAGCCTTTGTTCTCAAAGGAGAATTTGTGAATTATTAAGGTGTAGATTTACGATCATTATTGAAATCTAAAGGAAGTTATATTTTGGAAAGTTAAATAGAATAAAAATAAAAATGATATTAAGTATTTTATAAAACATTACAATTATTTTTCTGGTTTTTTTTAACAATCTTATATTTAAAAATCCCCCTTTTCTTATGTATAAATTAGATTCTGGAAAATTGTTAATTGCTATTACAATAATTTATTTTTAAATATAAGAATAATACTTCTTTTAGTTATATTACATTTAAAATACTATTCGAAAATAAATTTCACCATGAAACAGAAACTATGTATTATTCAGAAAGAACAAAATCAAATTGAATTATTTCAATCAATTTGATTTTTAGCAAAATTTAGATTATAATATCTTATGTGAAATTTAACGAATATCATTCATTATAAAATATTAATTAATTTGGAAATTTAGTTCTACAACAGAGTCATTTATTGGGAGGAAATCTGTATAATAATTATTTTGAACATTAAGGTAGTAAGAAATCAAATAGATTAACTGTTAAGCCAGTTATTTCTTTAAAAATAGAAAATGGGTATATCTAAATGGAAACATTTTTTCTTTTGTTGAATATTCTTGTAAGATGTTCTCATTCAATTAAGATTCTATTTATCTGTTAATTTTTAGTGATAACTAATGATGATAACTTGATTAAATATTTGAAATTGATGAAGACGCTTAAAAAGATAGTACCAAAGAATGAGAACAAAAAAGAGAATGAGTTTACGATCTTGAATGAAGTGAACTAATTATAAGTAAAAGTAATTTGAAAATGATATTGAAGAATATGAAAATAATAAAATATTGATCTTCCTCAAATAATAATAAAGAATTCATTTAACGAGAAATCTCAAATGCATGTCTGCTACCTAAGTTTAACCAAAACTATTATAATGTATGTAGAATAACTTTTGAATAAAACAAAATAAAAAAGTATAACAAATGACTATCCATTAAAATTTGAATGAACCTGATAGAATAAAATTTTAATTTCATAAGTTAAGAATATTTTTGGATTTTCAATAATTATATTTATGAAAGGCATATTCCTCAAACAATTATTTCACTTTCTAAGAAAGATGTTTTAATATTTTAACTAGAAATCTATAGAATAAGTTTATCTATACTTATTCAATAAAGGATGGAAGAGTATATATATATTTTTACACTTTTGAACAAAAGCTTAAATGTATATCAATTAAATAATATTTTATCAGGCTCTATTCAGTATATATGAATTGAAAATATATAGTTAATAGAGATTTTTATATTTTTTATTTAAAACTTTGCTGGTGTTTCTATTTTATATTGTAAAATATTAATAATTTGAATTATTTGTATATTAAGCCTTTCCAAATAGAAATATAGTTAAATTATATTCAATTTTTAATTTATTAATTCAAGTATCATTCTGTATAAATTTATTCATTTGATTATTTTGAATATAAATTTTAGCATATTTTTTCATGAATGGCAATTATAAATGCTCACATAAATTTTATTCTAATTTTAATTGTTTATTATTTTTTAACTTAACGTATTATATTCAAGTATATACCCATGTACCAAATTTCTTTCCATATCTATATTCAACATGAATCACCTAAGACCGTTTATCTTAGCCATCACTCAACTCCATCCAATAACCAATCTTAATTCCTTTACTCTCTTCATCAAATAATCCACCACCCCTAAACAAATTATTTCAAAGAGTACATTAATTTTCCCTCATTCATATTATTCACCTACAAACTTTCTATCCATTTCTATAAATGTCATCATTAATTCCATTAAATAAGAATTTAAACCCTTCTATCAATTCAATCCATCTTCCTTTTTTATTCCAATCACCTTTTTCATTATATGGACCACCATCGCTAAAAGTATAGTTTCTTATTTATACTAATAAAAAATTATCTTTACGTATTATTTTTCCGAATATGAAATCCTATTTTCCTACTTTTATTCTTATCTTATATTAACCAACATAAGTGACTTAAAAATATGTCACTCAGCTCAATCCATATACTCATTTTTATTTAACCTCTTTCATAAATAGAATCCAACACTACTAAATATATTGTATTTTAATATCAAATAATCCAATCTAACATTTAAATATTTTTTCCATCCCAATACCAATAAAATTCCCACAGACCAAACTTTTTACCGAATTCATACTCACTATTTAAATGATTTATGAAACAAAATAGAAACCATCACTCTTTTCAATCCACTTCCAAGTTTTACTCCAGCTGAAATGATCAACTGCCACTGTACTTATATATATTTAACTTTTTTTTATTCAAACTAAAAAAAAATTCGATTGACCAACTTTCAACCCATTTATATACTCAACTGCAAAGGTAATTTTTGAATAATCCTTTAACCAATCAATCAACTCAGTCCAACTAACCTAAACTCCTTCATCATATTAACTACCACCAATTAAAATAATGCATTATTCAGATTTTACATAATTATAAATTATTAATTCTCTTATATCAAAATATTCCATCTACCACATTTTAACGATTTTTATAATCGCCATTTTAAATAACTTATTAATAATCTCCAAAGCTAACACCCAACTCAACCCAACTACCAATCAAAATTTCTTTCTTAATTTAATCCACTAGTATTTACATTTATTATAATTTTCATCCTCAAGAAACTTCATAAACCATTTAGCATCTTTTTTACCATTTTTATATTCACCATAATAAATGGTTTGTGAATCTGAAGTAAACAGATGACTTAGTTTAATCCAACTCCCAACTTTATCTTCTTCATTATATTTTCAACCACCACTAAATGCTTGAATATACAATATTTACATCTTTTTAATATTTCCTTTTCCTTTTTGTTAAAAACTACCCAATTTTCAACTCTTTTCCATTTTAATATTGGGCATCATAGATAATTTAGTTCTAATAATCTAATCCTTCACCTAACTAAATCCACCTACCAATTTTAACTTCATCATTGTATTATCCACCACCACTAAAATTTTGGTTTAATAACATAAATATTTGCTGAAAATCTTTATCCTTTTTATATAAAATATCCCGCATACCAACTTTTTGACTATTTTTGTACTCACCTTAATAGATTATTTCCTTCCTATATCTAAATGAATCACTCAGCTCAATCTATTTACCATTCTTCTAACTTAATTAGTTGTATACTCCAAATGCTGTATTCAATTGAATATAATTTTAACTATCTACTTATTTCCTTCCAAAAACCCTATTTTTTCTCCTCACTAGAGTACCAGCCACCAACATTGTTTAATTTCTCTCCTGCCCAATTTACAGACCATTTACCAAACTTCTAATTATTCTCTCCATGTATTCCTGACCATTAAAGATTTTTAATTTATTATAAATTAGTCAAAGCATAGTTCCTATTATATATGCCTTTTATTTTTTCGCTATTATTAAAAGAGATTAAAAATGTAGTACATTCTTATTATTGAACAATCTCTTGAATATGTTAATTCTTCATCCTTTGTTGATGATATTATTTTGATTTGCCTTGGTGGTTATTTTGAATAATCCCAAACTAAGCTATTAAATTTTTAATAATAAGACTATTAGTTGATAATTAATGCATTATGCAAATAGATAACATGATTGAAAACATAAAGGTAACAGCAAATGTTGTTTATTTAAAATCTTAAAAGGGTATTTAGTTAATATCAAAATAAAAAGGTATTTGAATTGTGATTAATTATCATAGTTAGAAATGTTAAAAAGTTTCTAATTAGGATTAAATCTAAAACTAAATTACCTAATTCAAGAATTTAATTTTGAATTTATGAAAGATTTGCATTGAAAAAGAATTAATCACTGAAGTTTTAATATAATCCTTCTTAAAATACGATATTTTGAAATTGTTTAAAATTAGGCTTATTATATTTATTTATATTTTATTTGATTTTTTAAAACAGCAACTCCCAAAAGCTAATTATTAATTTAATACTATTTTCATGATTATTGAAAAAACTAAACTGAAAATGAAGTAAAATATTAAATTTGTATAATGAATTTAATTAATAAATAATCTCTTTTATCAGTAATATTATAAATAGAATCCTTGTATTAAATCGATTTTATCAAATATAAATTTAAATATCAGATTTAATTTAATCTTTTTACAAGTTCCCGCTGTCCTTTAAGGTGCATCACAAGGAGTGATCTCAGAGGCTTTTAAGTTAAATTCTTAGAGAAGTAACATATGCTGATGCCAGATGCAATGCGATAAAAATGCAAGTTGCATCTTTGGAAAAAATTTGTGCCTCTGACCTCATATATTTATTAGCAAGGTTTATAAGATTTTAAAATATCTACCTTAAAAATGATATCTAAATCTTTAATTTTTATAATTAATAAAATTTACTCAAAGAATCATTTTTATTGTTTTTTTATTTTTCTTTATATCAACTAATGTCATCATTTCACTATTTTTGTTTTACATTATAATTTATTTATTTTTTATTTAGTATTATATTTTAATAATAAAAAAATATTTAATAGGCAACTAGATTTCAAAAATTGATAAAATAATGAAACTATTTGTTAAATAATTACTATTTTCATCAATCATTCTTAAAACCCAATAAAATTTTAATTTATTGCTTATTTATATACTATTAGTGATAACTATAGAATAATTATTCATTATTAATAACATTTGAAAAATAAAAGATATATGAATAAATTAGAAGGATTTTAAAATTAGGATTGCCAAACAGCTATAGAAGAATGCTTCAAAGAGGTATAAACCAAAATTGAAGTATAATAGTTAATCTATAAATTTAATAGTCTTCATTCAATAATATCTATATTGATCTGGATTCACTTATAAATGAGATTTTTGATGTACTGAATGATAAATATCAAAAGTGTATTTAAAGATCTCCATCCTTAATAAATTTGCCTTAGATTAAATTGGAAGACTATAATATTTTTTAATAGATTTGTTAAGACATAATATCAATAATCAAATCTAAAATTAACAATTAAGTATTACTTAAAGAAAAAGAAAAAGAACTTTTAATAAACATGAGTTTAAAATGTGAACAATAGATGATAGAAATTTTACAATAATTGGAATAGAAATCAAATGAAAAGGATATCTTATTAGAATAATAAACTTTATAAATACAATAACTAAATACTCAATTAAATATTCAACAATCATCAACTGTAAAATCTACTCATACTTAATCCAAACCATTCAATTATTAAATTATAAAAGAATTTTCTATTTCAAAAAGTTATTAATGTTATGCTTTAGCTATTGATAATGATTGTTCAACATTGGTGGCTGGATGTTATTCAACAATCAAAGTATTTGAATTCAACTAAGGAGTCATCAAATAAATTTAAACTTTAAATGAACATAAGAGTTTTGTATATACTTTAAACTTCATGAAGAAATCGAAACATTTCTTATCTGGAAGTCTTGATTCTTCTATCATAATATGGAAATACATATAAAATAATTTATGGAGTTCATAATAGATATTATATGGACACAGTAATTAGATCAATTGTTTAGTGATAAATAAATATGAAGATCTAATTATATCAGGGAGTAATGATAACACTATTAAATTTTGGATAAACAAGAATGAATGGTTGTGTTAATAAACAATTGCTGATCATTCTAGTTCTGTATATGGATTAGTTTTAAATTAATAATAAAATAGAGTAGTATCATGTGGACATGATAAAGTTATATTAATAATAGAACAATCAGGATAGAATACAGAATGGAAAGTAGTATAAAAGATGAAAGTTGATTAGTTTGGATATCGAGTATGCTTTATTGATAATAATATGTTCACATTCTCATAAGGAGAAAAAGAATATATATCTGTTTTTGAGATGAATACTATCAATAAATTGTTTACAAAGACAAGAGATATTAATATAAAGTCTGGATCTGATAGTGGTAATTGTTTGTTTCCTTAACAATATATAAATGGGAAATGCATCCTATTGAGTAAGAATGGTCAATACATCAATTTGATAAGGAAAAAATAAAATGGGGAGTTGCTAACTGAATAATCTATTCACTTTGGAACTAATTCTTTATTTGGAGTAATGAGTGATGATGGTGAGTATTTGATTACTTGGGATGAAAAATCAAAGTAAATATAGATAAGAAGGTATAAAGAATAATGAAAATTATTTAGATTTAATTTAAATATTATTTATGATATAGATAAAAATTTGTTTGGTTTTCACTTTAAATTATTTGAGTTTAGGATTCAGTTTTATAATCTATAATTTTTGATGCTTATTAGCCATTTAAGAATCCAATTATATGGAGAAATTAATATTTTTTTTATTTAATTATTCTTTTTTTTGAAAATAATAAAGATTTTAGATATCAATAGTTTTCCTAATAAATAATTTATAAAATCCATTTCCAATATTTGAATATCATTTTCTAATGACCATTTTTTTGTTTCATCAGAGTATCATTTATACAATTTAGGTTATTAGTTTCATTTAATTTACCTCCAGCGCTATTCATAATTTTTCTTTCCATGAGACTGTCCATTTAATACTTTTTCTATTTATTTTTCCGGTGATGTCCAATCTATATCGGTTTACTTTTTTAATCTAAATTATTTAATAAATCCTGCATTTTAGAAGTGCCTTTAATAGTATCCCTATTAATTTTTGATGAATTTATATCTACTAATTGATCGTAACTGATTTAAAATTTTTTAAAAATTATTATTCCAAATATAATTTTTAAGATCAATTGTTACAGCCAAAAATTAATATTCTCCATTTTAAAATAATTATCAAACATTTAAATCTAGCTCTATTTTTATTCAAGTTTGCTTGACCAATTTCACCAAAACTTTGTGGAAATCAAGAGTTTTTTTCCTTCTATAATTTCTGTTATTAAAAGTTTCTCAATTCTTGGAGTAGCTGTTGTATTTTTCAATATCATTTTTTGATTGAATTCGTAAGTCCATTTTTAATAAATAATTGATTTCATGACTCAGGCCCATCTTAAAAACATATAAATATTATGCGACACAATGGGCTAGTTTAATAGGTAAGAGATCTCTATATTATAAAAAGTAAAACCGTATATAAAGACCAAAAAATAAAGAACTATTACTTCTCCTTTACATTTTATAGGTGTATTATAGGGAAATGTTAGAGTAATTGAATTTGGCCTACTTTTGGAGTTGAAATCATAGTAAACAGAATAGATAATTCCAACTGATCTCTCGATTATTCTCCTAAATTTCTTATTTTGTCTTTTTTTATTATTTCCGGTAGCAGTTTTAAATAATTTCATTTATATTTATACCTTAATGTTGTAGTCTCGCTTTTTTTTCTTATTACCTAATCCTTATCAAAGATATGGGGTTTAGGTCCCTACATTAATTGAACTCTAAATATATTTGATTATAAGAAGCTTAAATAATTAAAATTTTTTAACTACAAATCCTAAGTAAAACCATTATGAATTTCTTTATTTTAATTAATTTCGATTTCATTTAATTATTTATGTTTAAGTGATTAGGTTGAAGAATTTTGCTTTAGTAACAGCCTGCACAATACAATAAAGAACAGCTAACTTCTTTTATGAAGGAAAAATTAGTAAGTAAAACTCTTTTATTTGAGCTAATTCCATCTCAAATTTTTAGAATACTATTTTTAATATAGGCTTTAGAAGGAAAAGATTATTAATTTCAAAATTTAAACTAATTAATATCATCAAAAATGAATTTAAAAATTAGTTTAAAGAATAATAATAAATTAAAAAATTTCCATCTATTTATATAAACTGACTCGAAATAAATGCAACTAGCCTCTGTTTTCTAAAAATAAAAAATTTGATTATATCATTAAATTATTTCTTTTATTATTGGATAATTTGTGTTATACTGTTTTCTAGATTGTATAAAAACTCAAAATTTCTTCAAAAGATCAAACAATATTTCAATGAATTTTAAGATACATTATATAAAGATGAAGACTTTGATTTGCTATTTATTATCGTATTAATTATGCTTTTAATTAATATTAATTCAAAAAATTATTTATCTTAAAAAGGCTTGAATTATTCATTAAATATTTGATTCCTTATTATGAAAAATGCTTGTATTTTAAAAAGGAGATAACTTAAAATAAATAAATAATTCTATTCGGAATTTCTTTTTAGAAGTACTATAATAATATTAAATATTTAATATAGATCTATTTCTATTAACTCAAAGTTTAATAGTAGAATAATGATAATTATTATTTATTTTCCATTAATTATTATAGCTATCAAGTTTATAATTTTTTTAATCTAGCAAAGATGGAGAGTTTTATAAAAAGTGTTTTTGGCTAAAGTACTGAATATAAATCTATTATTCATTATTGTTATGAATAAAATATTACTTCTATTTCTAATCTAATTATTGAATTAGAATTAAAATATTAAAAGACTTTGAGTGATAGAGAAAATAATTTAATAGCTTTATATAAGTATATATATGTCTACTACATTATGAATGAAATGATAGCTAATGAAACACTTTTAAAATTAATAGATGAATTACATGTAGAAGACATAGAATCATTTTTGAAATCAGATTAATAAATTACTTAGAAGTATTAATTAGTAAAGGATCAAAATGTATATGGATTGATAAGTGTATTAGAAAATGAACTTGGGGTTGATAAAACTTAGATTTTGAATGTAGCATGGAAGTTTAAGAAAAACTTAATCCTTACTCGTTATAATTTAACATTTATTACTAAAGAATAAGCACTTGATTATCATATATCATATTAAAAGTTTTTAGAATGGAAAACAAAACCTGAAAATCAATCCTATTAACCATTTTTTAAAATTAAAATAGAGTTCACAAAGCCATAAATTGTATTTAATTAAGATAAAGCTTATTAGTTTTATTAATAAAATACAAGCCAATCGACAACAATATAGAATAACAAATTTATAACATTTTAATAATCATAAAGTAATACATAATATCAAAAAGAAGTAAACTAAATTAAATTTGCATCACCTTATAATCCTATTCAGAATTAACAATAAATTCCTTTAAAGTAACAGTCTATTAATTAACATTCAATGTTTTAATCTCCTTAATTTTCTAATTTATACTTTAACCCTAAAGCTATTAGTAATAATCATTCACAATCTATACCTTGTTTAAAAAATTAATAAGATTAATCCTTCCTCATTAATAAACTAAAGATTTAATAATTTAATGTTTAACCTAACAATTTTAGATTTAATACTTTTTATAATCTTAAAACATAAAATGAAATTAAAAAATAATCTTTTCCGTAGAATTATTTAATAGAAAAAAAATCAGAATTAGAGCTTTCAAAAGAGCTCCCAGGCTAGAACAATTCAAAAGAATTGGAAAAATCATACAGAAAAACAAACCTGGAATAATTAGCATAAAATTGCATTTTGTTAAAGGAGATAAAAGGTAAAAAAGTTACTTTATAAATTCGAAAATATCCTCAATATACTTAAAATGAATTATAAGATATTAATTTAATGAAAACAATTATGATTATTGGTGAAACAGGAGTTGGTAAATCAACTCTCATAAATTTCTTTTGCAATTTTTATATTGGTGTTGAATTTGAATTTCCATTTAGGTTCTATTTAGTTGATGAAACCAATGAAACTGTTTTCAAATAATCTTAGGCAGTTAGTAAAACTTCAGAAGTTATAAGTTATTATTTAAAAGGCTCAAATGGTAAACCACCTTTAAGGATAATTGATACTCCAGGATTTGGAGACACAAGAGGATAAAATTTTGATAAAATTATCTCAGAAAGAATATCAGACTAATTAAAAGAATTAGAATAATTGAGCCTTATTTGTTTTGTAATTAAATCAAGTCAAAATAGATTAACTCTTGATTAAATTTATATTATGAATAGCTTATTACAACTTTTTGGTAAAGATGCTGTAGAGCATTTCATGTTTTTATTTACATTTTCTGATTTTGAAGAGCCATCAGCCTTGTAAGCTTTGCTTTTTGAAGGAAATTCAGTATATCAAGGTAGTCCTTTTGCTAATATAGTACCTAAAATTGAAGCTCCATTTTGGTTACAATTTAATAATTAGGCATTCATAAGTTTAGAAAGGAAAGAATTTATTAAAAATTCATGGAATGATACCTTCTAATAATTTTAAATACTATATTTAAACAAAATTTGCAAAAGTAAATTTCTCAATTTAACCTTGACCAAATAAGTTATAGAATAAAGAAAATAAATTATGGATATAATTGAGAAATTAAAAAAATAAATTCAATAGTCAATGAATTTAATAAATGAAATTAATACTGCTTCTAATATAAATGAAATCCTAAAATCTGAATAACTCTAATCCAAAACATTTTGTGGTTCCCTGATCAAAGAATTATTGCTTACTATTAATAAGTTTAATTAAATTGCTTTGTAACCATTTACCAAAGATTTTTAAAAAGAATGTCTGGATATTTTAATAAAAGAGGAGGATGAATAAAAGAATGATGGTTATTAAATGCGAGTTTTAGGTTTATAAGATATCAAAGAATTATGGAATTCATATTTAATTTAATGATATGAAAGTAAATTAATTATGAATTTTAAATTAATATTAAAAATTCAAAATATGAAGTTTTTAGATATTTGGATCTATATTCAAAACTATTCTAAAATTAATGGTTTGATTTTTAATTTTATTAAAAAATGTATTTCAATTCATTTTATTTTCTAAATATGAATTTGATTAGTTGATGTATAATAATTCATTTTTAATTTGTAATTTATTTTTTAGAAAAAGTTTTTTGTCAAAATGAGAACTTCAAATTTTAATGAATAAAATTAATTTAAATTTATGTGTAGTTAAATAAAATTAAAGATTTCGTAAAGTTTTATTCTCAAATGAGAGTATTCTTTTTTCATTAGCAACAAATATTTTAATGAATATAATCATATATTATTTTTATCTTTAATTTTATTGTGAAAAAAATCCATCTTGAACCATTTAATTTTTGATCAGATCTCCTGATCAAGTACCCGCCTTATTCATGGGAGGGCAATTTTACAGCCCATTACAAACTTTTTGCTAGGCTCTGGACAACCTGTGTGAATTTTGTGCACTAAGTATCTCCAAATTTTATGTAATATCTAGAATCAAGGATATCCTGAAAGGCATGAACCGATATCTGACGAAAATTAATCTAATTATCTGATCCCCTGATTTAAATCCAGGGTTGAGTCAAGGGAAAGGAAGATAGAATTAGAACCAACAAGAAAAAGAATTAGACAGCTCTTATCAGTAATTCCTCATGCACGAAAACACATATTAAGGCTCTAGTTAACAACTTGAGCCAAAACGATAGAAGCCCGATCCATAGGATAGTAAATTAAAAAAAGAAACTGAAAAAACCCAATCTTAGAGTATTAGCAAGTGACCCCGTTATACGATACTGAAACACCTCCTTTAAGCGTTGGCATTGTCAAAAGGAGTATAAAATCTGAAGTTATACACCAATCATTTGTACCAGATGCAAAAGAAATTATACCTAGAGGTTTTTCCCCCTATATCGGCAGCCAAAACTTTTGAAACCACTGACCTAGCCCTCAAGACATTCTCGTCTAGAAATTTTTAGACATTTGGATAATAACATAAAAATATCAAAATTAATAAGAGTAATTGATTATACAAATGTCTAAAAATTTCTAGACTAGAAAGAGGAAGAATCTGATAATCCTCAACAGATTGAAAAGTAACCGAGATATCTGTAAAATTAATCATTTTCTTAAAATAAATAAATATTATCATTCATATTGATATTGATAATAGAATTAGGCTAAATAAATGATTCAACTATATTTTTAATCTTCAATTATCAATTCTTTCTGTGATGAATAATTTTGAAGGTTATCATCTGCTATATAAATATCAGAATTTTATAGGAATTTATTTATAGTTATAAAAAATCTGATTTAACATTTCAAAAATAATTAGAAATGAAAAAAACTAAAAGTAAGAGGGACATAAAGATAAATTCCAAAAAGATTAAAAAGATAAATAACACTTAAAAGAATATTAAATAAAAATGGCAAAAATGCACATTATGGCCAAAAGAGAAAATAAATGGGGCTGCGGAAATAAGTGAATTTGATGATGGCTCTTTTTCAGTAGGACTGCATGAATCTGGTGACTATAGTTAAATTAATGACTATGGTAATTGTGATAAGAATATAAATAAGGTATGGAAGTANAGAATCAAGGATATCCTGAAAGGCATGAACCGATATCTGACGAAAATTAATCTAATTATCTGATCCCCTGATTTAAATCCAGGGTTGAGTCAAGGGAAAGGAAGATAGAATTAGAACCAACAAGAAAAAGAATTAGACAGCTCTTATCAGTAATTCCTCATGCACGAAAACACATATTAAGGCTCTAGTTAACAACTTGAGCCAAAACGATAGAAGCCCGATCCATAGGATAGTAAATTAAAAAAAGAAACTGAAAAAACCCAATCTTAGAGTATTAGCAAGTGACCCCGTTATACGATACTGAAACACCTCCTTTAAGCGTTGGCATTGTCAAAAGGAGTATAAAATCTGAAGTTATACACCAATCATTTGTACCAGATGCAAAAGAAATTATACCTAGAGGTTTTTCCCCCTATATCGGCAGCCAAAACTTTTGAAACCACTGACCTAGCCCTCAAGACATTCTCGTCTAGAAATTTTTAGACATTTGGATAATAACATAAAAATATCAAAATTAATAAGAGTAATTGATTATACAAATGTCTAAAAATTTCTAGACTAGAAAGAGGAAGAATCTGATAATCCTCAACAGATTGAAAAGTAACCGAGATATCTGTAAAATTAATCATTTTCTTAAAATAAATAAATATTATCATTCATATTGATATTGATAATAGAATTAGGCTAAATAAATGATTCAACTATATTTTTAATCTTCAATTATCAATTCTTTCTGTGATGAATAATTTTGAAGGTTATCATCTGCTATATAAATATCAGAATTTTATAGGAATTTATTTATAGTTATAAAAAATCTGATTTAACATTTCAAAAATAATTAGAAATGAAAAAAACTAAAAGTAAGAGGGACATAAAGATAAATTCCAAAAAGATTAAAAAGATAAATAACACTTAAAAGAATATTAAATAAAAATGGCAAAAATGCACATTATGGCCAAAAGAGAAAATAAATGGGGCTGCGGAAATAAGTGAATTTGATGATGGCTCTTTTTCAGTAGGACTGCATGAATCTGGTGACTATAGTTAAATTAATGACTATGGTAATTGTGATAAGAATATAAATAAGGTATGGAAGTACAAGAGCAAGAGGATTATGAAGGTGCCATTTTATATTTCAACAAAGCAATAGAATTAGCTCCAGAAAAAGATTAAGCGTATTATTTGAAAAGTAATTCTCATCAGCTATTAATTAGGTGTTTCATTAAATAAATTAAATCAATTAGAAAAGGCATTAAAATATATAAAAAAAGCCTTAGAGATAGATCCTATTAATAAAAAATCTATAGAATTATAAAGTATAATCATACATAGTTTATTAGGTAAAATCTTAAAATAATTGAAACGTTAAAGGAAATACATTTAAGAAGATGATAAAATATAGAAATAAAATGAAAATTTAGTAAAGACTCTTTTAAGAAAAGGAAATGCATTATTGAAAGATAAAAAATTTATAGAATCAATCTCTTTTTTTGATAAGGTTATTAAAATAAATTCAAAAAATGAAGAAGCCCTTGAATATAAAAGTATTAAAATAATTGACTTTAGTATAAGCATTATATGATTTAAATCAATATGAAAAATGCATTAAATTAGTAAATAAGGCAATCTAATTAAATCCAAATAACAGTTAATTCTACAACTTATAAGGTATAAAAAGCATATATTGTAGGTTGTGCATTATCTGAAATGAGTCTTTTAGAGAAGGCTTCAGCTTCATTTTAATAAGCAATTTTCCTCAATCCAAATAATGAATCTGCATATTTTAATCTAGGTATACAACAATTAAAAAATAGCAAATTTCTTACATGAATAAAAATAATTTAAAGATTCTATTTCATATTATGATCAAGCTATTAAGCTCAATCCAAATAATAGCAAATATTATTTGAAAAAAGGTTGAATTATTGTAAGCTTTAGGTTTTAGTTTATAAGACAATTATTAATTTGAAAAAGCTATTACGTGTTATAATTAAATACTTAATCTTGATCGAGATCGTTATACTGAAGAGTTATTACTCCTAAATAAAGGTAACTTAAAACTGAAATTTTTAGGTGCATCATTAGGTGCAATAAACCGTTATGAAGAGGAATTAGCTTGTTATGAAAATTTGATTCTAATCAATCCTAGCAATGATGAAGCTTATTATCTTAAAGGTATATTATCAAATATATGATAAGCTAAAACCCTATTGCATTTAAATGGATTTAGAAAATCATTAGAGTTCTTTGAAAAGGCCATAGAATTAAATCCATAACATGTGTATGCAAAAAACTGTAGAAGTAATGTTAAATATAAAAAGATAGATTATGTTCTAAAACATTTAACACTATTTTAAAAATCTAAAAATAGTTCCAAAAAGCTGAGTTCTTGTAAAAGTAAAAAGAAAAAATGATATCATTTATAAGATATATATTATAGAATAAAAAACTATTAATGTTATTCTTGAATAGTCATTCATAAATAATAAAATTGTTAGCAATACTTAATCTACATTGGTTTAAAAAATGAAATAATTTATTAAAAGAGCAAATAATTAGTTTCTTTCTTATTAATTAAATAATAACACATAAACTAAGGATTTAAGATTAACAAATGTTAAAGGACTATAAATATGGTCTCTTATCAACAAAATTTAATTGTCATTTTATTGGAAATAATATTTTCAGATATTGCTAATTCAAACTGATAGATTAGATGGGATCATCTATGTTGAAGAAATTACAAAATAATAATAATGAATATCATTATAAGATTTATGAATTATACCCTTTGTTCTAGTATCTTTGATATGATCTTTATATTATAACAAAAAAATAATACATATGATTAATAGAATCATGTTTTTAGATCTTAAGTAGATGAGGTTAATCAGAATTCAGATTTAATAGCAAAATATAAAAAGTTAATCAAATTTTAGATCAACTGAATAGTAAAAATAATTTAATTTTATCTCTTAAAATAAATCTAAAATAATAAATTAAATAATATCAAGATTTTCTAAATAATAAATATAAATCTGATTAATGACTTCCAAAATGCTGTTGCTTAACATAATAATTTAAATTTATGTCAATTATAAAATTAATTAAAACATTAATAATTTTAACTCTATCGAATTGAATTAATATTTAAATAAAGGAATTACCAACTAAAAATTATAAAATATGATTAAATTTTTTGTTTGCTAAAAATAAAAGACTATGTATTTAAAAACAATTGATAATTTTAAGAATACTCTAGTTATATTTTTTTTATTATTTTTCAAAAGGATCATTTTACTAAAAAATACATATTGAAATCTAAATTTTTTTTAGGGAATCTTTAATATTCCTAAGCAGGGTTTAATCCTAATTTATTTGGTTTTGAGTGCCAATCATTATTTTCCAAAATAAAAGAAAAAAATATATGAAAAGTTATAGAAATCTACTGAAAAGTAATCATAATAAATGTATAGAATACAGATATATAAGATCAGAGACTATCTATTTAGACTTTAGGATAAGAAATTAAAATTAATCCTTCATTCCAATTATTGATTTAGAATAGTTAGAAC
Organism: Paramecium pentaurelia; assembly: GCA_905183005.1. Lineage (NCBI taxonomy): Eukaryota > Ciliophora > Oligohymenophorea > Peniculida > Parameciidae > Paramecium > Paramecium pentaurelia. The sequence goes on along the minus strand of CAJJDO010000021.1, from coordinate 725,021 downwards.
ATCGTTAAATTACCTTTATACATTTATAATATTAATTCTATATATGCTTTACTAATTAATAAATATAAACACAAAGAAATCAATTAAAAAAGAACTAATTAAATATTACTAATCAATACTTTCAGAATAAAATAGACTTATTTTATTAACTCATTTTGTCAACAATCTTATTTTTATCTATGTTATGATTATTTGATAAAATTGAATAATTTGATAAATATTTCTAAAACAATTCAAATAAATTTATTCCTGTTTGGATGGACAAATTAATTTGGTTAATTAATCTATTGCTAAGAAAATTAATATTTGACTGATAAGTATTAAGCAAAATTCATTTGTTTAATTAATTTATTATTAAAATAAGATATTCCACTAATATCCTTTACAATGCTTAAATTTTGATCAGCTTAGACTAAAAATAGAATTAATTAAAATTTAGTAATCATTAAAATAAATACTAAGCATTTTGATTCACTCAAATCAATCCACTTTCCAATCTTACTGCATCATAAATCATCGAATCCCCCACCACTAAAAATTTTATTAATCATATTATTAAATTATTTAAGTCTATTTAAATGATTAATCATTTTTTCTCATCATATAATCCCATCTGCCTAGCATTTCATGGTGTTTATACTCGCCAAAAAAATATTATTAATGTTGATGAATCATTTCTATCCTCCAAGTTAATCCATTTCCCAATTTTAATAATCTCAATTAATTCATCATACTATTCACCACCTCAAAAAAAGTTTATATTACATTTAATTATAAATTTATAAATATAAATTCTAATCAGTATTCCATCTTCCTACTTTTTTACCATTTTGATATACTTAATGATAAGCCATTTAATTCCATGAAAGAAATCCATCATCCAATTCAATCAATTTCCCAATCTTAATGCCATAGCTTTTCTAGAATAGAGAATTTCTAATCTATAAATGCCATCTACAAACTTTTTTACCATTTTTNTAATTTATTTGGTTTTGAGTGCCAATCATTATTTTCCAAAATAAAAGAAAAAAATATATGAAAAGTTATAGAAATCTACTGAAAAGTAATCATAATAAATGTATAGAATACAGATATATAAGATCAGAGACTATCTATTTAGACTTTAGGATAAGAAATTAAAATTAATCCTTCATTCCAATTATTGATTTAGAATAGTTAGAACATCGTTAAATTACCTTTATACATTTATAATATTAATTCTATATATGCTTTACTAATTAATAAATATAAACACAAAGAAATCAATTAAAAAAGAACTAATTAAATATTACTAATCAATACTTTCAGAATAAAATAGACTTATTTTATTAACTCATTTTGTCAACAATCTTATTTTTATCTATGTTATGATTATTTGATAAAATTGAATAATTTGATAAATATTTCTAAAACAATTCAAATAAATTTATTCCTGTTTGGATGGACAAATTAATTTGGTTAATTAATCTATTGCTAAGAAAATTAATATTTGACTGATAAGTATTAAGCAAAATTCATTTGTTTAATTAATTTATTATTAAAATAAGATATTCCACTAATATCCTTTACAATGCTTAAATTTTGATCAGCTTAGACTAAAAATAGAATTAATTAAAATTTAGTAATCATTAAAATAAATACTAAGCATTTTGATTCACTCAAATCAATCCACTTTCCAATCTTACTGCATCATAAATCATCGAATCCCCCACCACTAAAAATTTTATTAATCATATTATTAAATTATTTAAGTCTATTTAAATGATTAATCATTTTTTCTCATCATATAATCCCATCTGCCTAGCATTTCATGGTGTTTATACTCGCCAAAAAAATATTATTAATGTTGATGAATCATTTCTATCCTCCAAGTTAATCCATTTCCCAATTTTAATAATCTCAATTAATTCATCATACTATTCACCACCTCAAAAAAAGTTTATATTACATTTAATTATAAATTTATAAATATAAATTCTAATCAGTATTCCATCTTCCTACTTTTTTACCATTTTGATATACTTAATGATAAGCCATTTAATTCCATGAAAGAAATCCATCATCCAATTCAATCAATTTCCCAATCTTAATGCCATAGCTTTTCTAGAATAGAGAATTTCTAATCTATAAATGCCATCTACAAACTTTTTTACCATTTTTATATAATTTATTAACTTATCAAACTTAATATTTTTTTCAATCCATTTCCCAAATTTTATTGTCAATCCTTTAATCAACTTCATAATATAATCCCCCATCGCTGAAGGAGAAAATTGCTAAATTAATATTTTTACATATATTTTGCGATTTAAATCTTCTATTCTATCTATCAACTTTATTATTATTCTAATAATCACCCTTTTAAGTGATTTTACTTGAACTGATTAAATTATGAATAATTAAAAAATACTTCCTAAATCCTTCACTCAATTAAATCCATCTGGCTTTTTAATTCCACCATAAAATTAACAATCAAATTTGTCTTTAAATCAATTTATAAATTTGTTCAAATTTTTCCTTTCATTAAATTAATAAATATATATATTATATATCTCTTTTGTTATTCTCCCAGTAAGTATCCAATCTACCAATTTTTATGCCATTCTTTTATTCACCATAATAAATGATTAGACTCATACTAATCATAAAAATTGCTTATAATTTAATGTACTTTTTGAAGCTAATCATTAAGCTCATACCATACTTAAAACCAAAATGATTTTCAGCTTCTTTCTAATCATTCGTATTGTCCATCACCACTTAAATGTTTATACTTTGAAAAGTTATTGAACAGTTCAATCCATAATACTTGCTTTAATTAATTTTTATATAATTCTCCATCTCTATTATAATAAAATAATAAACATTTATTCTCATTTAAATATTCTCCACTTTAAATAAAATTTTTTATTCTTGGAGAAGTTTGAGAATAGTTGATGCCATTATCCTTATTTTGTCCATCTTCTAAGTATAATCTTATTATATTTGATTTAATTTTTTTCTTCTAAATGATCCTCATATACCAACTAAAGCTTCAACCAACCAAAATGCTTTTCTCGTTCCAATTTTTTATTAATTATTTTCATATTAATTTATCCATTTAATTGTTTTATATGTTCTATAGTAAGCATCTCATATTATTAGAGTTATTGATCTCTTATCTGCCTGCTTATTTTCATATTATATATATAAACTATTACATCCTCATTATTGATCCACTATCAGATATATAATATATTACGTTATTCTTAGGTTTAGTGTCAAAGAATTTAGTCCTCATAAATCTAATTTAAATAATATCCAAATGTACACATTTCTATTCTAATATCATTTCAATTATTAAATCAGATTAATTTTTTCTCGAGCAATCTATACAAGAATTACTGAAAATATTTCCCATTTTTTTAATAATATAAATAAGGTCAAATCTTAAAAATAGAGAATATTATTAGCAATTTTTTAATTTACAAGGGATTGTTGGAAAAAGAAAAATTTTGGAATTTGATTCCAAATATTTATAATAAAGCAAAAAGTGTCTATTTTAATATATTTATATGAAGAAAACCTAAGCCATCAAAATGTTATTAAAGTTTAAATAAAATTTTTATAAGTTTTTTATAAATTATTTTTAATACGTAATAAATTTGTGGATTAATTTATTTCTCAGTTTATTTCTTGTTCATTCTCAAACTTTTAAATATGATCTGAGTAGCTCATATTACAAAAAAAATAAAGTGAAATCAAAAGTGAATTTCAAATTTTTTGTTTTCACTTTTCACTTTTCTAATTTATCAAATAATAAATTATGATATAATTTCTTCTCACGGTCATTAGTGCAACCATATCGATCATAAGTTCTAAATGGGATTTTTTAAACAAATATATTCATATCTTCTATTTATCGAATAAAATAGAGAGCACAATTACAATATAGAAGATTCTAGAATATAAGCAAAGCCCTTAAACTAATATTTCTAAATTAAATTGGCAAACCATGATTTTATTGATCTATTATATGTTATCATAGGATTATATATATAAATAAAGGTCTCTTAACAATTATTTTATTCTCTAAATTTTATATTCTGAGTTAATTACATCATCAATTTTTTACTTATTTCTTTGGTTTATAAAATGATACTCTATGATATTTAGTGAATAATAAAACTAAAATCTATCCTAACATTACCAAAATCAAGTTAGAATGATAACTATATCTATCTATTGTTTCTTACTTATAGGAATAATTAAAAACGAAAAACCATGTCTAAGTCCATGTCAAACATGCAATGGAGGAAGTGGAACTTGTAAGACTTGCAAAACTGGATTTATTTTGAATGATAATAGTTGTATTTGCTAACCAGGATATTATACAATTGATTAAATTACATGTATTGAATGTCTTAAACCATGTGCAACTTGTTTAACAAATGGAGGAGGATGTTCCACTTGTTTAGATACATCAAACTAAATCGCTCCTAGTTGTTCATGCAAAGAAGGATATATCATGAACACTTCAACACATTATTGTTAAAATTGTCCAAACAATTGTAAAATCTGTAGTTCAACATCAGTATGTACTTAATGCCACAATAATTATTGGAATAATGGGGGTATATGTAGTCAATGTCTAAAACCCTGTATAAATTGTTCAAGTAATAGTAATTGTACTACTTGTATTGATACTTAACACTAAACACCACATCAATGTAAATGTGCAGAAGGTTATGTGATGAATACAGTAAGCTACATTTGTGATTTATGCTAATTCCCATGTAATACATGTTAAACTACAGTAAATCATTGTTTAACATGTGCTTCTACCTATACAATTAATTCTACTGATCATAAATGTTCTTGTTTAAATAATGAATTTGAATCAAATAGTACCCCTAAAACATGCTAAAGTTGTACTAGTCCATGTTAGACTTGTTCTACATCAGCCACTAATTGTACATCTTGTGTTGATGGATTAAATAGAAAATTAGAGAATACTTAATGTATATGTGAAGATGGTTATTATGAAAATATTACATGTTTATCATGTAAATTACCATGTATAAACTGTCTTTCAGAACTTGTATGTACATCATGCAAGGATCCAATTCATCAATCAGGACCCTAATGTGTATGTCCTGCAAAATATTATATGAATACATCTTTTAATTGTGAAAGTTGCATATCTCCTTGCTTAAATTGTATTTCAGAATTATAATGCATTTCATGTGAATAAAATTATTATATCACTGATCAAAATTGCATTAAATGTGAATTGCCATGTTATAATTGTGTTGATAATGCAACAAAATGCATTTCATGTGCATTTCCAAATTAAATAGTTTCAAATGATACATGTGTATGCAATGATGGATATTTCATGGATCCATTATTATTATCTTGCCAACCTTGCATTCATCCATGCAGTAAATGTTAAGATTATGGTAATTATTGTACTGATTGTGCAATAACATTTGTGATGAGTACTTCTATTCCAAATTCATGTGTATGTCCTAATTAAACTTATGAAGTATTAACTAGTATTCCAACAAATTGCCAATCATGTACATAACCATGTGATACATGTTCAGGAACAGGAAATCATTGTTTAACATGTATTGATATTAATTAAAGCGTTGACACATCATACTAATGTTAATGTAATTCTGGCTATACAATGATTGCAGTAAATTGTATAGTATGTCTTAGTCCTTGTTTATAATGTTTAGGGAATTCAAGTCATTGTACTTAATGTAAAGATCCATTACATTAAATATCTAATGGAGAATGTATATGCCCTTCTGGATATTTGAATGATAATGATTATAATTGTATACCTTGTTAACCTCCTTGTTCAACTTGTTCAGTAAATGATACTTATTGTGATAGTTGCATAGATTCTAATCATGAAATTAATGATACCTTTTAATGTATTTGTAAGGACACTTTTTATTCTGATACAATTAATACTTGTTAATAATGTATATAGCCTTGTTTTTTATGTGATCTTAATGGATGTTTAAGCTGTATAGATACTAATTAAATAATTGATTCATTTTAAAGATGTGTTTGTAAATAAGGATATTATGAAGTTGGAGTTAATTGTTCTTAATGTGTTGTTCCATGTTAAACATGTGAAATTAATTAAGATCACTGTTTATCATGTGTAGATGTAAATTAAAACTTAATCAATAATAATTGTATATGTAATGATGGATATTTTGAAATTAATCATTTATGTTAGCAATGTTAATATCCTTGTACAAAATGTGAATTTACTAATGATCATTGCCTTGAATGTTTAGATATAAATCATGATTTAATTAATAATAAATGTATATGTAAATTTGGATTTGGATCATCAGGGATTGATCTTTTATCTTGTTAACCTTGTGAGTATCCTTGTCTTGATTGTTCAACAAGTACAAGTACTTGTATATCTTGCACTGATAACAATATATATTATCTTGAAGATTATAAATGTTTATGCAAATAAGGTTATTTTTAGGTTTTAAATCAATGTATGAGTTGTTCACCTTAATGCTCTATTTGTGAAGAATAACCTGAAAAATGTTTGTCTTGTTCTGATCCAAATCACTATCTTGAATAAAATAACTGTATATGTAAATTAGGCTATTATTCAGATAACAATATGAAATGTTTTTAATGTTAACTTCCATGTGTTACATGTATTTCTAATTAAGATTATTGTACATCTTGTATTGATCAAGATAATCAATTTCTTAATGATGGGATATGCTAATGCAAGGAAGGATATTACATTAGTAATTTTAAATGTGAATTATGCACTTAATTTTGTAAAAAATGTAATTCAAATGATGAATGCATTTAATGTTAAGATGGTTATATATTATAAAATGCTTTATGTACAATACCTAAATGTATTGATAATTATTTTATGAATGACTAAGGAGAATGTATTCAATGTATATAGAATTGCTAAATCTGTAACGACCCGACTAGTTGTCTTAGTTGTTTTGATTAGTTTTATTATGATAATTAATCATGTATTTCATGTTCTAATAAATGCTAAACATGCATAAATGATTCAAATTTTTGTACTTCTTGCAAAGACTTAAATCAATTATTAATTGATAATTAATGTATTTGCAAAGAAGGCTATTATGAAAAAGACTAAGCATGTGAGTAATGTGATAATAAATGTAAAATATGTAATAATTTATTATTTTGTACTCTATGTAATTAAATAGAACACCTAGTTTTGACCAAAAATTAATGCGTTTGTGAAGATGGCTATTTTGAATTCAATAATAATTGTTAATTATGTAATAAAATATGTTAAACATGCTCTTAAATATCTGATAATTGCCTAAGTTGTAATCAATAATTATATAGAAAAAAAGAGAAAAACACATGTATTTGTTAGAATGGCTATTTTGAAAATGAAAATTAAGAATGTTGGCCTTGTAATTCAGATGAAGGTAAAATTATTAAGGATTGCCAATATAAAAACTGCTCTGATAATATTTGGACATTTGGAGAAGATTGTGATGACGGAAATGATCTTCTTAGAGATGGTTGTTCTAATTGCTAAATTGATTAAAATTATACTTGCATCAATACTTTACTTAAGTCTTCATTATGCTTTAAATGTACTGATAATTGCATTGAATGTCAAATGAATGAAGTATTAAATTAATTAGAGTGTATAAAATGCAATTATGGATTTTACATATAATAAAATTAATGTGTTAAATGTGCTGAATAATGTTTAGATTGTAAAACTAGTGCTTCTAATTGCCTAAGCTGTAGATATTAAAACAATAAATTAGATAAATGTTAATTATGTCAAAGTAATAGTGGTTATTATCCTGATTAAATTAATAATAAATGTTATACTAAATGTGGAGATTCATTAAAAACTTCAGAGGAAGAGTGTGATGATGGAAATCTATTACCAGGAGATGGATGTAATTAATTTTGTAAAATTGAGAAGAAATTCCTTTGTTAAAATGGAATATGTATCATTCCAGAATATCCTGTTCCACTATTATTCAGTTATGGAGATACTTCCTTGTATAACAAAATTAGAAAATTTAAAATAGAATATAATGTACTTTTAAATGTTACTTAATATAGTATGATAGAAAAATCAATAAAATTTTACATCAAAAATTAATTAACAATTAATCCAATAGATATTCCTTACTAACTATAAACATAATATTCATTAAATAATAATAATAATGTTAATTTTTCACTAATCATTGAGATCCTATTTAATCGAAGTACAAAAAATGAAAGACTTTTAATTAAATATTACAATGCCTCTCAAATTATTTCACATTAAGGATACTAATAAATAACAACTGAAATTGAGACTGTTATTCAGGAATATATTCAAATAGATGAATCAGATATTGCTTAGGTTGGAACAGCTACATCTAGTAATTAGATATTATTGTATATAATGGCTGTTATGGCAGGGGGAGCAATATTATTTGGTGGTTTAGAAATATTTTATAATCTATTAGATACCATCCAGATGTTATCTTACTTAAAATATATCAACACTTAGTATCCTTATAATCTGTAATCATTTTTTGAGTTTTTTGGTTTTGCTTAACTTAGTTTTATCTCTAAATATTTGAAACTATAATAATTAATTGATCCGTATATTGCTTATGAAAAACTAAAACCAATACCAGAGAAAATATAATAGGATGATATGAATTCCTTATTTATCATTAATGGATCATCTATAGTAATTGTTTGGCTTTCTCTTTTGGGAATTTATATAATATCTAATATTGTTCCAATAATATTATCTAGGATTAGATTGAAATATTACAATGAGATACCTGGAAAATTAAATTTTGAACTGAAATGCAAATTTTGGTTTCTAGCTCTGAAAATTTATATTTTGGAATTGTGCTGTATGATAGTCTAGGAATTCTTTTACAGTGGTATAATAAGAACTTTTATTGCAACTGCGTATGATTATTCATTTTCAATGACCCTTTAACTATCAGCTTTAGAATTAGATTCTTAAGATAATCTAGTTAAATTGAGTTCTTATTTAGCATTATTTGCTTTAGGAATATATTTATTTACTATATACTTAGTTACAATGAAATGTGGTGATCCTAATATTTTATTAGAGAGAAATTAAAATAAATTTAAGTATATGTCTCTTTTTGAAGGAATTAAAAATAAAATGTATAGTAAATATTATAATGCAATAAGTCTCATCTAAAAATTATCTTTCATTCTTATTTTAATATTTGGTTATCAAACACCCGTTTATCAGACAATTAATTTATTAATTTTGTCTATTTTATAAATTATATATTTATTTGTTTTTAAACCACTAGATGACTGTAAAGAGTTCATTAAACAATTTTCTTGTGAGATTAACAAAGCAATTGCAATATTATTTATCTTAGGGTTAGTTTTTGATTAAGAATCAAAAATTTTAAGCGATGACTTGCGATCAATTATTGGATGGATTTGCATTGGCAATATAAGTTTTATTTTAGTAATATAAATAATAATTGACGCTATTCAACAATGGATGCTTTTAATTAAAAAGTATAAAAAACTGAGGAGATATGCACAGAAATTTTATAATTTTTTTGTACCACCTCGGCCAAATTAGGTTGACCATCGAATCTTTACAATAGGAGATTTTGAAAATACATGAAAATTTCTACATTATATATTAGAATAATAATTATTACATATATTAAATATCTTAATATCCATGAATTCTACCTTTTATATATAATTCAAATATTTATATTAGATTTTTATAAAGTATATTTTAAAGATAATTTTGATAAAATTATTGATTAAATGAACATTTATTTATAGAAAATTTATTATTCTATAAAATAATTTATTAAAATTTTATTAGTAAAATTAATTTAATTAAATTAGGATTTAAAAATTTTTTTTAGTTTTGATTTACTAACCAAATAAAGCTGGAATTGTTGAATTTAAATGGTTTAATTATTGATTGAGGAATCTAATTTGTTTATGAAGATAAATTAAAATAGGTGAATTAAAATATTTATTAATATTAATTTTAATCATTTTTTTTGAAAATATTATTAAATCAATTGCATATATTCTTAACTCAATTTTGAATCGTAACTTTATTTTATTTGTCCATTAATTGAGCTAAAAGAAGGCTTTAATTTTCTATATAGTATCGGGTCATATGGAAATGTATTGATGTAAAAAAGTTTTACTGAAGTAAATTGTTATGATTTCTTAAATAGCTAACAACATCAAAAAAATCTAATTAGGACTTACTTTTCAGTTAGCATAAGAAATGAAGCAAAATAAATTAATAGGTAAATAATTACAATGTTTGTAGAATAACATTAAAGAATAATTTGCAATATTCAAATTTTGAGAGTAATTTGAGTATAAATGTAAAGAAAAATGATATCATTAGACTAACATACATTATTCAAAAGATTACTAAATATTTCTCATCTATTTTAATATATTTCAATCTCATTATTAAATTTCTTTTATCTGTGATGCGATCTATATTTTTTATTTTAATTTAACTGAGTTAAGAGAATGGTTCGAAATAATAAGCTTATATAAGTAAAATTATAATACTAGAGTGAAATAGGAAAAAGTACTGATTCTAATATTACTTATACTCTCCTGCTCGAATTCCATAATTGTGTATTAAAATTTCAATAGTATTTCATCAATAAATGGTACAAGTAATATTTACTTATAGATTGGGGTTTAGAAACATATTAGTGTTTATGCGGTTGTTTAGCTACAATATCAATGTGCAATACCTAATAAATACTTAAAATAAATCAATGCAATTTGAATGACTATAGTTTATTGATTTACAAAACTTTTGAGTTAAATCCCCATAATGCAATAAGTCTTTTATTTTAGTTTTGGAGGTATTTATAATTCCATAATTTAGAATTGATGATTGGAATAATTATTAATTTTATGTTTATGCTGATTACTAAATTATTCACTAAGCTACTTATTCTCATAGTTTAAGTTAAAATAACTTATGCGAGGATAATGCTGTAAAAGATGAGACTTTCTTAATATCTAAAACATTAGAGCATTCAAGTCCAACTGTTACAATAATGTTTGTTGCTTAACGTGGAGTTTGGGGAATTTCAAATTTTGAGTTATCTATTGAGTAATGCCCTACAGGATGCAATTTTTGTTACAATGCAAAATGTTATGATTATTAGTTAATTATTGAATAGTTTGTTTAGAAAACAATTACTACTGTAAGTAATTCAGAGGGTTGGTCATATAATAATTTAGTTTCAATATCTGCATCTTATTGTATAGGTAATATTATCAATAAAGTAGATTATTTTTTTACTTATGTTTCCGGAACTTATTTAGAAAAAGTAATTTAATTAGATAATCACTAAACTATAAGCATTTAATTGAAAGTTATTATTAGAAATTCAAGTCCAACAGAAATTAAAGTAAAAATTGATGACAATATTGTATATAAAACTCAGTATAATGAAGGATGGACATAATATCCTTCTGGGTTATGTTAATATATATCATTAAATTCTATTTTAATAATGGATTATATTCATTCAAGTTCATCAATAAAGATTACTGTTGAAGGTAATAGTTTTGTGTAATTGATTGGAATTAGAGATTTTCAATTATATATAAATAAAAATAGCAATAATAAGATATGTATGGATAACAATATAAATGCTTTCGATGGTTGTTTTGCCTTTGAATATGATTGTGTAGAAGGCTGTAAGAATTGTATATAAGGTCTTTGTTTTGATTGCTAGATTGGATGGGAATTTAGAATAATATAATTAGATTGTGTTCCTATTTGTGGAGATTAGATAATCACTAATTTAGAAGAATGTGATGATGGTAATACTATCCCTTATGATGGTTGTCATTAATGTTCTTATTCATGTCCATTAAATTGCTTATAATGTAGATTTGGATATTGTTTATAATGTGATTCTTAATTTCGATTGTCTTTGAATAAAAAATAATGTATATCTATTTGTAATAATGGTCTAATTACTCCATTTAAGTATTTCAATAATTACAATAATATTTAATAAGATGAATGTTATAACTATAATAACAGCTGTTAAATAGAATGTTAGTTTTGCAATTATAATTAATGTATACTTTGTTAAGAAGGATGGATATTAATGGATAATAAATGTTATTAGTAATGTGGAGATGGAAAAGTAGCTTTATCATCAATAGAATAATGTGATGATGATAATCAAATAGAAAATGATGGATGTTTTCAATGTTAATATGAATGTATTCCTAATTGTTTTTATTGTATTGATAATAATAATTGTTTTATTTGCAATGATTATTTTTAACTTGAAGATAATTTATGTAAACCTATATGTGGAGATGGTATAGTTATTAATGGATTAGAAGATTGTGATGATGAAAATAATGATCCTTCAGATGGATGTAATTAATGTTAATTCTAATGTTCTTATGGTTGTATCACTTGTGAAAAAGAAAACATATGTAGTTAATGTGATAATCTTAGTATTTTAGATAATAAAACTATGCAATGCATACAACTATAATTAGAAGAATAAGAATTAAATTAAGAAATTATAATTTAAAGTAATAATATAAGTGATCAAAATCTTATACAATTGTGTGGAGATGGAATAATCAATTCTTAGAATGAATAATGTGATGATGGGAATAATATTCCTTTTGATGGATGTTCTAATTAATGTTAAATAGAAAAAGAATGGAGTTGTTAAAATAAACTAACACATAGTGAATGCTTTATTCTTACTTCTTTTACTTTAACATTATAAAATAATAAAAATTCAATCTAATATGTTTCATTATCTTTTACTAATAAAGTTCGTTTAAAAGAGTATACAACATCTTTTGTAGATAATATCAGATATTTTATTTAAAACATTCCTTCACAATAATACAGTATTAAAGTTAATGAAGTAATCTCAATAGATCAATTTAAATTACTTTATCCAATCTATGAATTTGAAATATAGTTTTATTAATCATAGGTTGATTAACCAATATTAAAAGTATCCATTAATGAAAATTTATTAGATTTAAATGATTTTTAATTAGATACCAAATCAAAAAGTATAAATTTATAAATTCCAAGAATTTTGACTGAGTTTCAAATTGCAACAGCTATCAAACTATATACATGTTCATTTTGGATGACTATTGGATTAGGCTCTGGTAGTTTTATCCTTTTAATCCTTGGAGATATTGGATCTTTTACTGAAATATTTGATATTCTTTAATATCAGTCATATTTGAAATATATAAATGTAGATTTCCCTCATAATGTTGTAATTTATTTTGAATCATCTGAAATTGTAACTATAGAACCTGTTTTAAATGCTTTAAAAATAACTTAATTTTTTGATAAATTAATTGGTGATAATCATATTAATAGTGTTAATAAACTTTATGAATATAATTTAAATGCAGATCTTTTAATTAATATTTATGGTTAAATTACTCAACTAATAATTTGTATAATAATCTATATATTCCTTAATTATTTTAGTAAATATATTTAAAATAATTGTTTTACTCAATCATTATTATAAACCAAACAAACTTAAAACAATAAATAGATTGAATGGATAATAATTAAGAGTTATTTTCTTCTCAAAAAGTTGTCAAAAATTGGATCTTCTTTTTTGAATTCTAAAGGAATTTTATAAATATTTTATGCAAATAGTTGGGATTTGATTTTTAAAGTACTCAATTATTTAGTTTCAAATAAAAAAGAAGAAATAAGGATCATTATTTCCAATATAATAAGTATTATTTGCTTAATAATTGTGAGTGTAATATTAATCACATATTTTTAACGAAAGAACTTTATGATTACATTAAAAGATTTAAGATTTTAATAACTTGATGCTCTTAACTTATTTAAAAAACTTATTTTTCTGGTAATCTTAATATGCATTTAAAATCAACCTATTTTTCAATGTGTTATGCTTACATCTTTAATCCTTTGTTATATTGGTTTAATAAAATTAATTAAATTTACATCATCAAATGATGTTAATTTTATCATTTGGTTTGAAGCTCCTGTAATGGCTTTTACTTTTATCAGTTTAGCCTATTGTCATGAATTACAAAAATATTTAACTACAGATATCTATTTCTTATTAGGTTTTATATAAATAGGCATTTTAATTTTTGGTTTATTAGGACCCTTAATAAAATTTGGAATATAATTTTATCATAATGCCAAAAAATTATTCCGACAGAATAAACCCATAGAGCAAGTTTAGTAATTAAAAATTTTTACATAAACATGAATTCTAATGTATTATTTAATTCAATGATGAATTACTTATAATTAAATAAGAAATTAATAATTTTCTTAATTAATTCTAAAAATAATCATATTTTTGGATCATTATCTTCTTAATTAAATTATAATTAAATTTTTATATCGAATAGTTAATTATTCATTATTTTTTAAATTAATATTTTGAATAAAACATAAAGTTAACATTTAACGTTTTTTATTTTTATTATAAAATTTTTTGATTTTTTCTTTTACAATAATTCCAATTATTAGTGATATATTAATTTTACAAATAAATACTTTTTTTTAATTTGAATAGTCTATTATAAGTTGATATATATATTCAAATTGGAAAACAATAATAGGTATTGAAATGGAATCAGTAATCCTTACTAATGTTTAAATATATATTTAAATAGAAAAACGAAAATGTATAAACAAAAATTATAATATATGTAGATTTATTAATCACATATCTACAACTGCAAATAAATTAGATTAGGTAACCAACTAAAGTATCTCATTCTGTTTTCTTTTTGAAAGATAGGCTTTAATTTATTTATACATAATATAATTGAATCTAATTACAGGACCTAATAAGCTAATTAATAAAATTCCTATCTATCCAAAACCTAATAAAATTTATTAATCAAGACTCAAATGTTATTAAAAATCAGTACAATATAATATACTTGTAATAGTAAATAACATTACAGGAGCTTCCATCCAAATCACAATAAATAAATCAAATTTCTACTTTATAAGTTTAATTGTAAAAACTAATCCAATATAACTAAATGTTAATACGGCCATCATTAAACATTAGAAAGCACCAGCATTCTATAATACAATTAAAATTATTATAAATGATAGTTTTTTAAATAAGATAACACCTTCATGTTATTCATTTCTAACATAAGTTAAATTAATTTTCCCATTTTATTTCTAAAAGTGAGAACTGAGAAAAAAGATCACTAAAATTAAACTCCCTATACTAAAGAGATAAGATAATAGAGTTCGATAATCATATTGATTATTAGATTTAAGAAATAAAATTACTTTAAAAAGTAAATCCCAACTATTTGCATAAAAAATTTATCTTAATCCTCCAAGATTAAAAAGATTCTTTAATCCTAATAATTTTTTTATCATTTAATAATATTTCAGTGCTAAAAATTCAATGCATCTTGATTTACTTTTTCTTATACAATAAAAATATTTTGAAGTAAAACAATAATCAAGAAACATTTTCTGATATAACTTTGAGAACATCAATAAGAAAACAATAACAGATAATTAAAGAATTTGACCTTTAATGTTTGTAAATAAATCAGCATTCACTTAATATTCTGATAATTTTCCATAGCTTTAAATATAATTGACACCAATGGTTTCATCAAAAATTCCAGAAATTTTAAAATTAATTAGTATAGGATTGATTGATACAAAATCGGATGATTCAAAATATATTTATAGATTTTAAGGATAATTGACATTTATAAATTTTAAATATGTTTAAAATAATAAAGTATCTAAAATTTCTAAACTTAAATCTATTCTTCCAAATAAAAGCATTATTATAGATATAATTCCTAATCCTAACATCAATTTATTTCCCAATTCTTAAAATGAATTAGCTGCTTATAATTATGAGCTATCTAAAACATTTGGTTTTTATAACAATAATTATTATTATTATTAATTAATTAATATATCATTTATATCAATAATTTAAGTATTAAAAGTAACAGTTAAATTTGGTTATGTTTACATTGGTTAAAATATTTTAATTTTGATATCAAACATAGCAGCTACAAATTGAACATCATCAAAATCAATTACAGGATAAATAGTTATATTATATTCATTTTATTCTAAATTATCTATTAGACAAATTAATGATTCTGTAATATCTTTAGAAGGTTCTTTCAATTTTACAAGATTCGAGAATGATAACTTAACATATTAATGTTAGTATGTTTAATTTAAATAAGAAAGCAAGATATTAGTAATTTAATAACATTTACTAGGTTCTTCATCATTGCAAACCCAACCAAACTCTATAATACAATTATTGGAACAACCATCATTATTTAAGTAATTCCAATCATCACATTATTCATCATTTGATATTAATCCATCACCACATTATTTTTATACTTTAATAAATTCATCATCTATATCAGATTCGTCTTAATAATAATTTATAATTCTTTAACAACCTTATAATGTTAATTCAAATCCCTCTATACATTCTTAACATATTCCTTAATTACATTTTGTACAATTTATTTCACATTAATAAATGCATTAATAACAACCATCATACTGAATATCATTTAAATCTTCACAATCTTCAAGACCTTATACAATTATACCATCTCCACATATAGGAACACAATATGTATTATCAATCAATTTAAAGTATTAATTACAAATCATACAAATATTATAATCAGAGCAATAAAAACAGTTTTAATCACATTCATATTTACATTCATAACATCCATCATAAGGTTCATAATTTCCATCATCACATTATTCTTATGTATTGAATGCTTACATTCCATCTCCACATATTTAATAACAATTATTATTTATTAATGACCAACCATCAATACAATCATAACATTAACTTTAATTACATTATTTACATTCTAATTAACAACTTTATTAACATTTATAACAAAAATCAAACTGAAAATTATTTTAATCATCACATATCTCATTTTTTACTATTACACCATCTCCACAAATTGGATTACATTCTTTCATATTTGATTATAAATAATAATATGATTGACATTCCAAACAAATATCAAATAGTTATATTTTACAATTGATAATTCTATCAATACTACATTAATTATAATAATAACCAAATATTCCATAAGATTATTGATTACAGTCTAATTATTATATTTACTAAAGANATTTGGTTATGTTTACATTGGTTAAAATATTTTAATTTTGATATCAAACATAGCAGCTACAAATTGAACATCATCAAAATCAATTACAGGATAAATAGTTATATTATATTCATTTTATTCTAAATTATCTATTAGACAAATTAATGATTCTGTAATATCTTTAGAAGGTTCTTTCAATTTTACAAGATTCGAGAATGATAACTTAACATATTAATGTTAGTATGTTTAATTTAAATAAGAAAGCAAGATATTAGTAATTTAATAACATTTACTAGGTTCTTCATCATTGCAAACCCAACCAAACTCTATAATACAATTATTGGAACAACCATCATTATTTAAGTAATTCCAATCATCACATTATTCATCATTTGATATTAATCCATCACCACATTATTTTTATACTTTAATAAATTCATCATCTATATCAGATTCGTCTTAATAATAATTTATAATTCTTTAACAACCTTATAATGTTAATTCAAATCCCTCTATACATTCTTAACATATTCCTTAATTACATTTTGTACAATTTATTTCACATTAATAAATGCATTAATAACAACCATCATACTGAATATCATTTAAATCTTCACAATCTTCAAGACCTTATACAATTATACCATCTCCACATATAGGAACACAATATGTATTATCAATCAATTTAAAGTATTAATTACAAATCATACAAATATTATAATCAGAGCAATAAAAACAGTTTTAATCACATTCATATTTACATTCATAACATCCATCATAAGGTTCATAATTTCCATCATCACATTATTCTTATGTATTGAATGCTTACATTCCATCTCCACATATTTAATAACAATTATTATTTATTAATGACCAACCATCAATACAATCATAACATTAACTTTAATTACATTATTTACATTCTAATTAACAACTTTATTAACATTTATAACAAAAATCAAACTGAAAATTATTTTAATCATCACATATCTCATTTTTTACTATTACACCATCTCCACAAATTGGATTACATTCTTTCATATTTGATTATAAATAATAATATGATTGACATTCCAAACAAATATCAAATAGTTATATTTTACAATTGATAATTCTATCAATACTACATTAATTATAATAATAACCAAATATTCCATAAGATTATTGATTACAGTCTAATTATTATATTTACTAAAGAGATCTTTAATAATCATTTAATAATATATGCTAATAAAACCCATTTTCTATAAAATTTGTAATTTAATTATTAAATTCTATTTATTATCTAAATTGAGGACCATCATAATAATTATAAATATAAATACACTTATTTTCAATCATTTTATATGATTATAGACATTCTAAACATTTTCCAAACTTACATATTTTACAGAACTTTTAACAAGAAAATTTACATAAATAACAACCATCATATGGAATTATATTTCCATCATCGCATTCTTCCAAATGAGTAATAATAGAATCTCCACATATTGGCATACATATTCTTTGTTATTTTTAATATTCCCATCCTATTTTACATTTTATACAAACTCCTTTTACACAAATACTACATCCAACTACACAATCATAAATATTAGAGAAACAACCATCAAATGGAATATTATTTTAATCAGTGCATGTATGAGAATTAGAAGTATAAGGATGAATAAAAAGTTCAAAATCACTAATTCCTAAAATTGATTAACAAGCTGAATATTAAGTAGGAACACAATAATATTTTGCTGACCATGTGGAAACAACTTAAATTTATATTGTAGATTTTGTATGTTAATATTCTAAAATTTAGATCTAACTTAATGTCATAACATCACAAAAGTCAGTTTATGTATATACTTATTTTGATAAATTAGATGTTAATACAAGTACATTATCAATAAAAACCTGCACAGAATGAGGATCTGAATTAAAAGTCATTATTTTAAGTCTTAGACTTATATTATCATGATTAGTTAATGGTATAATTTTTGTTAAATCAGAACTTGGAGATTTCAAATAATTTTAGTCTAAAATTGACTTAGGTATATACCTAGACAAACTGCATATGTATTCATATTTTGATTACCATAAATCCAACCGTAAGTAGAATCAAAATTTATTGGATCCAGTTTTTTAATGTAAAGTTTTTATAAATAGCATTTACTTGCATCGCATATCTAACATCCTGTTGCACATTTATCTACCAGTAATTAAAATTCAGAAATGCCCCAGTAATTTTCTTAACCATTAATAAGTATTTGAGCAGTAGAACTATAATGAGTTAAAACTCTAGAAACACTAGCTGTTCCATCCCCATAACTAGATCCTGGAGTACCACAAATACTTGGTAAACTGTATTCTGAAGAATATGATTGAACGTGTGCTTCTACATTATCAACATAAACTTTCAAATATTCTCCTCCCCAATTATCGAGACTTCAATCAATTATAAAATTGTACTGCCAAAATTTAAATTAAAACCTTAACTAATAATGAGGTGGTAAATTAAAAGTCTTGATTATATGAGTATTATATGAAAATTCAGGAGAGCCTCCAAATATTTTACTTGATCCACAATATGAAACTGGGCCTGAGTAAGTACCTTAGATAAACCAATCTGAATAATATAATTATTATAATACCATTTGAATATGAGAAATCTCCAAAAAAGTTTGAATATACCAATGTTTGTGATGATGCACTTCTTATTATTAGACTTAAAATAATCACTCTTAAGAATTCTTAATTTAGATTAAGAGTGTCTTTCAAATTTATGAACATAATTTTCAAATATTGAAGTTTACTTCTGAAAAATAAATAATAGAAAAGATAATTTAGTGTTTAACATTTTAAATTAATAGAACATTCGAAAAATTTAATATACTAAAAATTCTCAAAAAACAAAATGCACACTAATACTCTCTATTTTCTATTTCCTATCATAATTAATAAATGCCCTTTTAAATTGTTCTCACATACATAAATTCAAATATAATTGTATTAATTAAAAATTATTTCTATGATAAATTCTTAATAGAATAAGACATTTCAATATATCTACTAAAAAATCATAGAAGATATTTGAAAAAAACATATATATTTTATTATTATTTTATTATTTCTAACTAAAATAAAAAAATAAAAAAGAATATTGTTATGAAAGTAGGTTGAAATAGGAAAAAGAAATGTAAGGAAAAGTATAGAGTTGCAATTATTGAAAAGAAAAAGAGTAAAGCAAATTAATGAGAGATAAAATGGTTCATTCTATATATGTTGCTAACATAGTATTAAGAACAGATAGATCAATAACTTTTGCATTTTTATATGTTCTATGAAGTTTTAAAAATTCATTATTGTATTTTTTTCTTTTTTTATCCTAAAATAATCCTTTATTGCTTGTATTTTAGATCATAAATGGTAATTACCATTCACAATTAAATATATAGGTTTATATCTCATTTTTTATAATTTACCCTAATTTTGATGGGTAAATTATATAAAAGAATTACATAGTAAATAAGTTTATGATACATTTGTAGATAAAAAAATTGAAGAGATATAGAAAATATTTAGAATTCATAACTAATAAAAATTAAATAATTATTATACTAAATGTTATTATTATCAGTATTTTTTAAAATGTAGTATTAGTAATCTAGTGAGATTCTGATCCCTTTTAAATTACTTAAGTGAAAAATTTGGAATATATTTGAAAATAATAAAGATTAATACTATTTTTATTGAATGGGCTCTTATTAATTTTGTATTTAATGATAACGAATGCTGTCATTTATAAGATCAATTATAAGAAACTCTAATTGATACCAATCAATACTTAATAAACAGTATACTTTCAGTGAATCAATGATTTTCTAAAATCTAAATAAAATATTGTAAAAATCCTTTACAAGTAATTCACATTATATAGGAAAGTTAATTGTAAATTACTTAAAATATATCATTATATGATTATTGTAAACTATTTTTGTAGAATAGAAAATATACATTTAATATAAAAGATCTTACATCAAAATTAAGTTGGATATTTTTCTGATTAAATAGAATAGAAATCTAATTTTAAGTATAAATGCGAATGTGAAAAATGTTGATTAGAAATAGTTTTCATTTTATTCTTATTAAATAAAGTTTCAAGGATATATAGAATACTAGTCACTGAGCTGTTTATATGAATAAATAAATGTTAATGCTTTCTAAAAAGTCTTGATTTAGATATATAACTCAATTTACTTTAGTAAAAATGAATTAAAATAAATTTTAAGACTATGGTTTGGACGAAAGCAAAAAAATGAAAAATAAATGGTTGATGAAATAAAGCTTATGTTATTTTGTATAAAAACTGAATAAATTCAAAACAAAAAAATATTTAACATATCTTATATTATATATTCTGGAATTGATTAGTCATATTAATAATTGAATAAGTAGAATAGATTCTATTTTAATAATATAGACTAACTTTTAAAGATCAAATTTTAGTATATTTAAATATTATTACTCTTTAAAGAGATTATTAATAACAATTTAATATATACGATGTACACCAAATGCGAAGGATTCTATCCAAGTTAAAGCCATAATGATTAGATGACAATAGATAACTTATATTATTCTAAAGCATACTATAAATTTACTAATTTTTGAATAAATAAAGAAAGGTTACTTTGAAGTTTAATTTATAATTCATTATTATTCAATTACTTAATTATGCATCAATATTATTTGAATAATCAATTAAGATTTTGATAATTTAAAATTTTTAAAAAAACTTATGCAAAAAAAATAGAGTAGATTAATTGATTAAAGATTTAATATTAAATATATTAAAGAATATTAAGAATCTCCGAAATTTTGTTAAGCTATTCTTAAATTTAAATAAGTATACATTTAATTAAAATAATAAAATCTATATAGTTTTGATTTTAACATTTCTTAAAACTAAATTCTTAGCTTTTATTTCGCATTAATGAACAATACCATACTCATTATAATTAGCATAAAACAGCCCTCAAAAGGTAAATGTAATCTTTTACAAAAATATTTGTGGATTTATTTAACTACACTATAATAAGTCAGGACCAAATTAAAATAAAAGATCAAGTTTTGCCTCTACATTTTTTTTTATTGCTCAGATATTAATTAAATATAAAATATCGAAAACATACATCTTACCATACTTTGATCTCTACAATAAATATTACAATATAATGATACTAATAAAGAAATTACGCACCTCTAGCTTTAAACAATTATTAATTTTTGCAAAAAGCTTATCACTTGCTAAAAAAGGTTTGAAACATTATTTACCTAAAGTGTACAATAACTAAACTAAAAANATATCATTATATGATTATTGTAAACTATTTTTGTAGAATAGAAAATATACATTTAATATAAAAGATCTTACATCAAAATTAAGTTGGATATTTTTCTGATTAAATAGAATAGAAATCTAATTTTAAGTATAAATGCGAATGTGAAAAATGTTGATTAGAAATAGTTTTCATTTTATTCTTATTAAATAAAGTTTCAAGGATATATAGAATACTAGTCACTGAGCTGTTTATATGAATAAATAAATGTTAATGCTTTCTAAAAAGTCTTGATTTAGATATATAACTCAATTTACTTTAGTAAAAATGAATTAAAATAAATTTTAAGACTATGGTTTGGACGAAAGCAAAAAAATGAAAAATAAATGGTTGATGAAATAAAGCTTATGTTATTTTGTATAAAAACTGAATAAATTCAAAACAAAAAAATATTTAACATATCTTATATTATATATTCTGGAATTGATTAGTCATATTAATAATTGAATAAGTAGAATAGATTCTATTTTAATAATATAGACTAACTTTTAAAGATCAAATTTTAGTATATTTAAATATTATTACTCTTTAAAGAGATTATTAATAACAATTTAATATATACGATGTACACCAAATGCGAAGGATTCTATCCAAGTTAAAGCCATAATGATTAGATGACAATAGATAACTTATATTATTCTAAAGCATACTATAAATTTACTAATTTTTGAATAAATAAAGAAAGGTTACTTTGAAGTTTAATTTATAATTCATTATTATTCAATTACTTAATTATGCATCAATATTATTTGAATAATCAATTAAGATTTTGATAATTTAAAATTTTTAAAAAAACTTATGCAAAAAAAATAGAGTAGATTAATTGATTAAAGATTTAATATTAAATATATTAAAGAATATTAAGAATCTCCGAAATTTTGTTAAGCTATTCTTAAATTTAAATAAGTATACATTTAATTAAAATAATAAAATCTATATAGTTTTGATTTTAACATTTCTTAAAACTAAATTCTTAGCTTTTATTTCGCATTAATGAACAATACCATACTCATTATAATTAGCATAAAACAGCCCTCAAAAGGTAAATGTAATCTTTTACAAAAATATTTGTGGATTTATTTAACTACACTATAATAAGTCAGGACCAAATTAAAATAAAAGATCAAGTTTTGCCTCTACATTTTTTTTTATTGCTCAGATATTAATTAAATATAAAATATCGAAAACATACATCTTACCATACTTTGATCTCTACAATAAATATTACAATATAATGATACTAATAAAGAAATTACGCACCTCTAGCTTTAAACAATTATTAATTTTTGCAAAAAGCTTATCACTTGCTAAAAAAGGTTTGAAACATTATTTACCTAAAGTGTACAATAACTAAACTAAAAATGCCAATAAGGAACAAAAAAATACAGTAAAGTGCAAATAAAATATCATATGTTACAATTAGCTTCAAATCATTAGGAAAGTTTCTATCTTAGAATATTCCACTTCTTTTTAAATACTAAAATAATTTCTGTTAGCGTCTTAACTGTCTCTAGTAATAGAAGCACAGTCTAAGATATCACTCAAAATATATGGACTTTGAAATGAGTATGGAAAAATTTTATAACAAGAAATGCAACAACAAGACTACTTAAACAACCTACCTCAATAGAACCAATATTGAATGATCTAATAATGTGTGTTAATGATTAATAATAATAATAATAATAATAATATAATAACTTTTTAGAATTATAAAATTTTTGAAATTGATCCTCTACAGTTTTTAATAAAATTATAAATGGTATTTTAGTGATAAAACAATATATCATACTCTCTTTTTATATTTTATTATCTGTTAATTATATTTAAATATTAATATAGTTTTTAGATCAATTTTAATTATTATAATATTTGACGTATGTATATTGAAATTATAATTATATGTTTACCTTTAATGCTATTAATAAAATTTTAATTTTTAATGACAAATAGACTTTATATTATAGCAGAATTATAATTTATATAGCGATATAGTGCTACTGACTCTGAAATTTTTATGGATACCTAAATAATGGTTATTCTTTACCTTATTAAATGTAATACCTATAAATAAGGAAATCCCCGACCTAATAAATTGTATGTTCTAGCTAATAATAATAATAATATGATTAATGGAACATTCAAAATCTAATTAATTTATCTAATTATGATGATAATCAAATAAATTTATATAAAATGATGCCATAACTATGAAGTTTTAGTGNCTTAAATTTAAATAAGTATACATTTAATTAAAATAATAAAATCTATATAGTTTTGATTTTAACATTTCTTAAAACTAAATTCTTAGCTTTTATTTCGCATTAATGAACAATACCATACTCATTATAATTAGCATAAAACAGCCCTCAAAAGGTAAATGTAATCTTTTACAAAAATATTTGTGGATTTATTTAACTACACTATAATAAGTCAGGACCAAATTAAAATAAAAGATCAAGTTTTGCCTCTACATTTTTTTTTATTGCTCAGATATTAATTAAATATAAAATATCGAAAACATACATCTTACCATACTTTGATCTCTACAATAAATATTACAATATAATGATACTAATAAAGAAATTACGCACCTCTAGCTTTAAACAATTATTAATTTTTGCAAAAAGCTTATCACTTGCTAAAAAAGGTTTGAAACATTATTTACCTAAAGTGTACAATAACTAAACTAAAAATGCCAATAAGGAACAAAAAAATACAGTAAAGTGCAAATAAAATATCATATGTTACAATTAGCTTCAAATCATTAGGAAAGTTTCTATCTTAGAATATTCCACTTCTTTTTAAATACTAAAATAATTTCTGTTAGCGTCTTAACTGTCTCTAGTAATAGAAGCACAGTCTAAGATATCACTCAAAATATATGGACTTTGAAATGAGTATGGAAAAATTTTATAACAAGAAATGCAACAACAAGACTACTTAAACAACCTACCTCAATAGAACCAATATTGAATGATCTAATAATGTGTGTTAATGATTAATAATAATAATAATAATAATAATATAATAACTTTTTAGAATTATAAAATTTTTGAAATTGATCCTCTACAGTTTTTAATAAAATTATAAATGGTATTTTAGTGATAAAACAATATATCATACTCTCTTTTTATATTTTATTATCTGTTAATTATATTTAAATATTAATATAGTTTTTAGATCAATTTTAATTATTATAATATTTGACGTATGTATATTGAAATTATAATTATATGTTTACCTTTAATGCTATTAATAAAATTTTAATTTTTAATGACAAATAGACTTTATATTATAGCAGAATTATAATTTATATAGCGATATAGTGCTACTGACTCTGAAATTTTTATGGATACCTAAATAATGGTTATTCTTTACCTTATTAAATGTAATACCTATAAATAAGGAAATCCCCGACCTAATAAATTGTATGTTCTAGCTAATAATAATAATAATATGATTAATGGAACATTCAAAATCTAATTAATTTATCTAATTATGATGATAATCAAATAAATTTATATAAAATGATGCCATAACTATGAAGTTTTAGTGAAACAAGATCATTAATCAATCCCAACATATGATTTATTGCCATTCTTGTTTAAAAACTTTTTTTACGATAATTAAATAAGACGTAATTTAATGAATAATGATTAATTAAGTAATAATCTTATATTGAATAACAATTTATTTATATTAAATTTTATACAAATTCTTGAATATCATTTAACTTTTATTCTTATAATAACTTTTTTTATAATAAAATAGGATTATTCCTGATTATAATTAATTGAATAAATAATTTCATTAAATTAATTTCTTTATCTAAAAAATATACATAAATTATAATTGAGATTTCAATTAAATTTGATCATATAAATATTTAATAAGTACTTGTTGAATATGAGGTAGAGCATATAATCTTTAAATATTAAGTTTGTATATATTAGATATTAATAATTTGGCGATAATTTTTTAAATTATACAAAGTTTATATTAAATTAATATTGATGATTTATTATATTATGTAATGAAAATATTAAATTTCCTATTAATTATTTGCAATTATAATATACATTTATAAACTTTGAAATAATATAGAATAATTATACAATAATGATTTAAAATAATTGGTGTTAAGGAGAAATATATAATATTTCAGGAAGACAAGGGTTTTATAGCTATTACTGGTTGTTTGAAAAAACAACTTTTTAAATAAAATTTACAAATGATTCAGAAATCATCTACTCTCAATTTGGAAATATATTAAGAACGTAATGATAATAATATTGACAAGAGAAAAAATAATAGATAAAAAGAACAAAACTATTATAATGACAAACTTGGAATAAATTAAGCATCTTAAATGGGAAGGGGAATATGGAATCAATAATGTGTAGACTGGTAAATGGATTGCATTTTGGAAAGGAAAATAATTAGATGTAGGAGGAGAGTATAATGAAAATGGATTGAAAATAGGAAAGTGGATTGAATTATTTGAAAATTATTGGGAGTAATAATTATCAATTTAAATAGATATTCACCAGTTACATATATTGGAGAATATTAAGATGGAAATAAATAAGGAATATGGGATACATTTTATGAAAAATAGAAAATGTAATAATTAATAAATTGAAATTTTTTAGAGGAGGAGGTACTTATTAAAATGGTAATAAAATTGGTAATTGGATTGATTTATATGAAAATTATTATTGGTGATAATATTATATATATTATTAGCTCATGTAAAGTTACTTATACAGGAGAATATTAGAACAATAATAAAATTGGTAGATGGGATACTATATATTAAAATAGAATTATGTATAAATCTTTATGAATATAACTATTATTTATAGTGGAAGTACTAATTATGATTAAAATGGAGTGAAAAATGGAAAAGGAATTGAATTGAATGAGAACTTCTATTAGTATTATAAATTTCAAGATTTTAAAGTTGTTGTTAAGTTGTATACATAGGAGAATATAAGAACAATATTAAGATAGGTAGATGGGATACAATTTATTTAGAAAATAATATAATTATGTAATAATTCTTAATTATTCATTTATAGTGGAGGAGGTAATTATGATAATAATGGTTTGAAAGAAGGCGAATGGGTAGATTTGCATGATGGATATAATATGTAATTAAAATGAATAGCGAATTAGATATTATAAATAAATTTAATCAGGAACATATAAGAATGGTATTAGACAAGGTACATTTATAGAATCATTTTTAACTTGATTTTATTTTATTTTATAAGCAACTATCTTATGTTTTTATTGTTAGATCATTATTTTTTTAATTTTTATTCTATTCCTCAAATAGTATTTGATGAATTTAATTGTAATTCTAAAGATTCATGGTGTTCATTTATTAAAGAAATTCCTTAAATTATTAATCTAAAAGAAAAATTAATTATAATTTTTCTTTTTCATATAAAACAATAGATATTTAATTAATATAGAAAATCATTTGAATTTCTAGTGAATAATATATATTTTAAGAAATTAATGTGAATAATTATTTGCTTGATAATTATATATGTATATATCAATATATCTACGATTTATTATTCCATTAATTTTTATCTACTTAGACTTAAGCGAATAGGTTGTTTTTCAAATCTTAGAATCTCTTTGCAAAATGAGAATTGATGTTGAGAGCTGTTGTAGAATTCATTAATTAAGAAATTTGACCTTTAAGATTTCCAACAGCCTTTTATCTTGGGACATTTAATACAAGAGGTCTACCTTTGAGATTTCTGTTCTACATCATTTTATCTAATTCATTGGTAATTTGAAAGTGAAAAGAGGAGCCTATAGTAATATATGATAATTAAATGAGGTATCTATTTGCTTTAAGACCTTTAAGTTGCTTATGTAATTTAACATAATCATTCTAACCATCAGTCACCAAACAAATACAGATTTTTTTTGTGTTCAACTTATAGTTTTTTTCTTCAAATTCCCTAAAAATATCAACCAAATTAACATATAATTATTGATTATCAAATAATGAAAATTGGGCATTTTACCATTTTAATTTAACAGTTTAAATTTAAGAGAATTCAGTGTTGAAATTTTCAATGGCTGAATCTATTTCATTTCTCATAGACTCATTATTATCAAAAATTATGACAACTACTTTTTCTCTGTCATCATTTTATGGTCTAATTTATGATTTAAGTGATTCAGGGAGATAATCAAATTCATCATTATGATCGGTGATAGCCATAGATTATTATATGCCAATACCTGCATGAGCTAATACATCATCAATAATTTTAATAGCATCTTTGGAATTCAAGGTTTTCTTAATTAATTTAACTTAATCAATTTCCTTCATCATCAGATTGAGCTCCTTTAATAAATCATATGATTCTTCATCAACTTTTGCTAATTATACTCGTTCAAACACTGAATCAAGCTCAATAAGAGTAGATTTATAGTATTCATTAAGAATTTAACGAACATCTTACTAATTTTAGTTTTGTGAAAATAAGGATTTGTATTTCTTTAATCCATTAATGATAATTTCCTTAGCCATTGTGATTTATGCTGATTCATAAGTTTATTATAATTATTGAACCTATTTCATTTTAACTTGAGCCCTTGCAAAGCATCCAACATTCTTTAATTTTTTCTTTTAGGCTAAATTAATACCTTCAGGCTATAAATTTTGAACATCATCCTTTACAGATAGTTATTGTGATATAATTTTAATACTATCAATAGCATCAGGATTTGGATTTGATAATTAAGCTTACAATCCTGTTAAAGTTTATGGAGTACATTAATCAATATCAACATCTCCTTCTGCAAATTAATTAACAATTACTAAAGCATTATTAAATTGAATTTCAAGTTTTTATTCTTGTTCTGTCAATTGTTAAATTTCATTTTTTTAATTCACATCTTTTAATATTTCATCAGAAAAATCCTTTACTATTTAAAATTTTTCTAATATTTTTTCTTCAACTATTTTATCAGGATCACTAGCAAACATGATTAATGCTTATTAAGCAGAATCAGAAACCATTTTTTTCTTATCAACTAAATTATTTGTAGCTGGAATTACTTAACCATTGGCAATAACTTCTCCTTCTGAAACAAATAATGTTCCAGCAGGTAAATGATGTTAAGGGTTAGAAACTAAAGTCAATTTTACTTCTGCATCTGTTTGAAATAAGTCTTATTATACTAAAGTTTAATCTCTAATTTTTTTAAAAGCAGAATCAAAGAAATTAAACATTTCTTCTTCTGTTCTTTCTGGATTTTTATTATGATGATATATTGGTTCAATAAAATCTGTGTTATGAAGTTATAATCTTAATTAATTTGAAATAGTATTTGGAAACCATTTACCTATTGAAATAGAAACAAATTAAATTAAAAATTTTTTTTCTTTTATTTTCTCTATTAATTCTTTAAGTTCTGGCAAATTGAATTTTTCATCGCCATCACTTATAAAGATTATTGTTACATGTTAAGGAAATTATTCAGTCAACAATTTATTCAAAATATATTTGAATGCTTTTGTAATATCACCTGATCCAGCAGCAACAAAAGGTTCAAAATCATGAACATCTTCTGTAAATTGAATTTTTAATTATTTATTTCCTAGATCATCAAAATTCTTTTTGTGTGCCTTCAAAATTTCTTCATACTCAAAATTCATCGAACTTGTACCATCCAATAATGTTATAGGATATGATTAAACTTTAACAGATTAAGGGGCTCTAGCAATTCTAATGTTCATTAAATTAATTATATATTTAAGCCTTTTACATTTAGATATTTATATATGTCATTAAATTCTATTAAATTATGATGAATTTAGAAGAAAATAATGATAATAATTATTTTTTATTTATATTTTTAGATTAGGAATAATTGATACATTACAATCTATTATTAAAGAAAAATAAATAAATTTAATTTATTTATAAAAATAATATAATATAAATCAGCAATCTCTTTATTGTCTTATCTATAAATTCTTTGTTTTATCATCCCATGTTACTAAAAATTCTCCATTTTCAGTCATTCTACCTATAACACGATTAGTTTAAAAGTCTATATGTTAGATTATTTCATAGTCATCATTTTCATTTAATCTAATCAAATTGATTGAACAACTTGATTTGTTTACAAGAATAGATTATGATTTAATATATTGTTAAGGGAAAAACCAAAAACAACTCTTATTACTATTAATACTAGTGCCTGTATATATAGATATTTCTTTATTCTTAATAAAATTGGAATCATAGTCATTCTTTGAAAATATCTACAATTTTTTCTTTCTTTCAGGTTAAAAAACAAATTCTGAATTATTAATAAAACATAATCTTCTACCTCCATCTCTTGTTAAAATTGTCTAACATTATTTCCATAATTATTTTTAATCATCAAAAGAGAATATAAAAATTTATTTATCTTTTGAACAAGATATAAAGTGATTCTCATTCTCATTTAAACTTATAGAACAAACATAATGATGATGTCCTGTTAGAGTTTGGGAACATATCCAAAATTCTTTGTCTTTCTTCCAAGATTTGATAGTAAAGTCATCACTACCTGATAATAATAAATCTTCATATTTATTTAATACTAAACAACTTATACCTCCTAAATGTCCAGTCAATACTTATTTAGGATTCCATTAATTATCATCAAATTATTCCCATAAAATAATAGTTTTATCGCAGCTTCCAGAAAAGAATTCATTAGTTCTTTTCATAGTAATTAAACTGTAAACACTTTTTTTATGAATCTTTAATTTTTATAATTACTTTATCTAGCCCTAATTAAATTAATAAATGTTGATCTTTCTTGATTCATATCCAACTATCATTAAATTAGATTGATTTATAAATTCTATAGCATTAATTTAATCTTCTTCAAATGAATGAATTATTCTATATCCTGTTATTGATTCCTTTTTTACTTTTTTAATTGGATGATCAGAGTAGAATAATTCATTGATATACATTTTTAAGGTTTAAACCACATTCTCTGTGCTTCTATATAAGAGTTGAAACATTGCCTTACTTTCATTTTGAATTCTAATTTGATCTTAAATAAATTATGATATTTCTGTAATATTTAAACCATTTAATTATTTTATATTAATTTATGATTTAACTTAAAAAGCACTTTTAAATTTTATGAACAAAGTAGATATTAGGTTGATTTTTTATTCTAATTCATTTGTTAAATTATCAATTTAATTACATAATAAATTCTAAAAGTTTTCAATCTTATGAATTTCTTTAACATGAGATTTATGTTTCTCATTTTGTAAACATTTAAAACAAAAAATTCTCGATTCTTAACATGTCTCATTCATGCAAACAAATTCGGTATCTAAATCGTGATTTGGATTACTACACTTAAAAATCATTTAATTTATAACATAAATTATATGAATTCATTTAATTTGATATAAAAATTAGTTGGGTATTATTTATCCTAAATTCATAATTGATGTCTCTAATTTTATTTTCTCGAATTATTGATTAATCAAAGATATCTTTCTAAATCATATTTTAATCATGACTATATAGAAACAAAAAAACAAAAATATTAATAAATATCAAATCAGAAAATAATTATTATTAAATAAATATTATTTAGTAAGCCTAGTTTTTAAATGCTAGATTTATTAATTATTTAACTTTCTTAACACTTTTAATCAATAAATATCAATTTAATATCACATTTTTAAGCTTCATTTAATTGTAAAAAAAATGTATTTCTGTAAACAAAATAAATATATTATATGTTTTTTCATTTATATTATGGTTTCATAGAATTAGAATAATTCTTAGTATTACAAATTTATATGACCGAGATTCTTTTGCATCTACATTATTTAACAGTTTAAATCAAATTTTTGACAATAAAGTATTTTTTATTTATTTATATCTGTAATATAAACATAATTTAATAGTGTATTTTTTTGTAATTAAATTAAGATTTCTAGAAAGGGAGATGGTTTTAAATAATTAGTTGTAAATTTAGCAAATCAATGTTTTATAAATTCTGAAGTTTTTACAGAAGAAATTTTTTTAATTCATTTTATAATTATGAGCACTTTGTATTCTTATTACTTGCATAATGTATTTTATTCTTCTACTAATATATCGGCAATCAAGATTTATACATAATATAATGAATTATAAATTAAATATTATTGTAATGGGGGTTTCTATTAATTATTAATTTTCATTAATGAAGAACTTGATGAATTACTGAATGTAATAAGTATAGAAAGCCTTTATATATAGATGACCATGAAAAAACACAATAAATGAATTAGGATGATAAAATAAAGAGTAAAAATAAGATTATGATTAAAAATCATTTTTTATTATGTTGAATAATTTTATGAATAAGAACCTAAACTTTAATGTAAAAAAAAAAGATTCCAAGAATATTCTTAGAATTCTTTATTGTTCTAAATAATTATTGGCAAATGAAATTACACAAAATTTCTATGAGAAAATGGAGCAGAGGATAACAAAATATTAATCTATGCAATGCTAATTATAATATATATTAATTCATTCTTCTTTTTCTTTTTTTTCAGGCGTGAAATCATTCAATAAATCACAAGGAGCTAGTACATCAAATATAACCCCTTCTACAATCACATTGTATTAATAAGTGGAACCTATTATAAAAAATTAATAAAACAATTTGGATCATAAGGTTTAGGGTTCTATTTTATAGGGTATGCTTTTGTAAAATTTACAAATAATTGAGAGTGATCATGCTAATTATTGTTTGCTAAACTTGATTTTATATAAGAATTCTAATTGAGACTAGATGTATTTAATTTTAATTCCATTTTGATATATTAATTTAAATTTTATCCAATATGCAGAATTAATATATATCCTTTTATAAATTTTATATTTATAATTCCGTTAATTAGCTGAAGTTACGTTTTGAGACTTAAATTTTGATTAGCTGACTACTTATAAATGAGTTTAGTTATCATAATTCTTTTTTTGTTGTATTATCCTAACAATTTTATATTTATATAAATATTTCCATTTCATAATATTTTGAAATAAATTTCATATACAATCTTTCTTTATGATCCCTCTCATACTTAAATTTATATATCTTCTAAAATAAATTCCAATATATTTAATTTTCAAGTCATTACTTTTTACAATATATCTTCATACATAATTGAAATGATTATATATTTTCATATTTGAAATCATGGTAATTTCTAATCTTTTAAATTCATTTCAATCATTTTATCATCAAAAGCCTTGTAACTTCAATCTATCACTTCTAATAATCTGTATGTATTGCTGTGTAAATTCATATCACTAAAGCTTTTGAATATTTAATTTATCCTAATCATCTAAAGTTCGAAATATTTCTTTTTGTTTTTAATTCTAATACTAATTTTAAGGATGAGTTTCATAAGAATTAATGTTATCATTCTCCATGCCTTTCTATCTAAAAATTCATATTCTAATTTTTATGGTTTGTTACATTAATTATTGTTCTAATTATTTAATACACCTTATATTATAAGTGTTAAATAATTCAACTCAAATTAATAATTTATAATTGAAATATATACTCCTTAAAGACTTTTACACTTATTAACATAATATTCGAATTATTTGGATATTAGAAATCTTAAATCATAAATTGTACTTGAATTGATAATTGATTTTTAAATACATTAATTTTATTATGTGCACAATCAATCAAAATTTAGAAAAGGAAACTTATGAATTGTTGAATGATAACACAATTTATTAAAATTAATGGTGTGGAGCTATTGCAATCGATGAAAACTATAATCTTCTTTTTGTAGGTCATAAATTTGCTATCAAGGTTTTCGAATTAAAAAATGGAGCCCTCAAATAGTTAAATCTACTCTTAAATCATTCAGATTATGTTACATCTTTGAATTTATTGTAAAAGAAATCATATATCTTATCTGGTTCTCATGATAAATAGATTGCTGTCATGTGTACTTAATTGATGTCAAATCCTAAATACATTAAAAAACTAAAAGGACATATGGATACAATTAATTGTATAATCCCACATCCAATTAATGAAGAAATGTTTATATCTAGTAGTAAAGACTGTAAAATCAAATTTTGGACATTCTCATCAAAACATTCTAGGAAACATTGTTATCAGACAATAACCGAACACAAGAAATCTGTTATGAAATTATCCATAAATCAATAAGGAAATACATTAATCTCTCTTGGAATGGATAAATTAATATTAGTTCTAACATAATTAGAATTGTTCTGGGTTGTGAAATAGAAAATTTATTTAAATAAATTAGGTCCTAATATTTGTTTTATAACTAATGAAATGTTCATATTTTAACCTAATTAGTTATTTTCAGCCAAACATAGATCTGAAAATATTTGGATTTATGCCTAAGACAAAAAGAATTAAAAGTATTACTCTTTCTAAAAGGATATATAAATAAGTGACAATACTTAAAATTGTATAGGATCATTTCCATTTTTTTATAATCATCAAAAAAGACTTCTTATATTTTAGAATGGTAATTCTCTTAAAATAATAAAATTTTAAAATCTTGAGTAAGGAGTATTCAACATAGAGTAAATTATCATATTTAGTAATTAAATACAAAATAATCCTTTGAGTTTTATTTGTGGGGCAATAAGCAATGATTGGAAATATTTAGTAACTTGGGATAAAACTTCTTTTCTTCTTCAAGTAAGGAAATATGTTGGAATTGAATGAACATCAAATATTAATGATAATATTCTTCATATTGAGTATTTAAAATAAGAATTAAAAAGGTAATAGATATTATTGAATGAATAATTGTCTAAATTTATTTCTAAAAAAAATAATATTATGTTAATTGAAATTATTCATATTGTAATATTTCTAATAATTTACAAATATTTTTATTTATATTATTCTTTAAATTAACAATTTGAAGTTAATATAAACCAAAAAAAGGCCATTTCTTCTTTTATCATAATATTATGGTCATTTAATAGTTTTGTAATAAATGAAAAGGATATCTTAAAAGTTATTTACCAATTATTAATAAAAATATATAATAAAATTATCTATATTGAAATTTTAATTAAAAAAGAATTACTAACTATTTCAATTTATAAAATTTTCTATATAGTATTATTATTAATAAATGGCTGAATCATTAGAGAAATTAGGCAAAAATGATAAAAATTAAGAGGAGTCAATATCTCGATTATTTTTTAATTTAGTTACTTGTACTTTTTAAACTATGTTTGGTTATATTTGCTTGGATGTTTGTGTGTCAATTAGTTTGCATTATATTGCTTAAGAGTAATGAAAATAAATTATTTAGAATAAATCCAGTTGCAAATGCTGGTTATGGTTTTTCATTGACTTGTGTTTATATGATATTAACACCATTCGCTTTTGGTCTTAATTAATCATTAAATATGCATACATCATAAGCATTGGGGGCAAAAAAAGTATCTCTAGCAAAAGGGTATTTTAATTTAAATAATTATGTGATATTTTTCACACTAATACCTTTGGGAATTCTGCTTTTAATATTAAAATACCCATTAAGTTTAATTATGGCAGAAGATTAACGACAATAAACATCTGATTACTCTCAAGAATTTTTATATTATTTGATACCTGCCTTTATTCTTGCATTTGAATTTGAAAGTGTAAAATGTTTTATGGTTGCCCATAAAGTTACATATCCCTTTACTATAATCCATTTCTGTACTCTACTTACTCATTGGTTTTTTTGTTGGCTTTTTATAGTTTATTTCAAATGGGGAGTGCCAGGAGCTGGAATTGTGATAATTTTAACAGAAGTCTTTAATATTATTGGATTAGTTAGTAAAAAATATGTATAATTTTTAGTTTTTGTTGAAAATACTGATTTAAAAAAAAATATATTTCATGGGACAAAAATCTTACTAGATGTAGATAGATTTAAAAAATTTGGATTTTAATATATCAGAACTTCAATTCCTATAGTTTTGCATATTTTTTCAGAATTGTTTGTATTTTTTACTCTATCTTTTATTGCATTAAGTTTAGGGGTTTCAGAAATGAATGCTCATTTGGGTTTATAAAATATGTGTGGGGTTTATTTTAGTATTTTTATTATTAAAATTATTTTAGGAATTCCGATTAGTTTATCTATAGCAATGATGTCTTTTGTTGGAACCGAAATGGGTAGAGCAAATATAAAATTAGCCAAAATGTATATTTTCTTAGGAGTTATAATTTTTATTATTGCATGTGCAATTTCTTCACTTTTTATTTGGAATAAAAAAGAATTATTAGCAAATTTTTATGCATCCTATTAGCATGAAGATGAATTCACAATAAAAGCTAAACAGATATTCTTGGATACTATTCCATGGTTGATAGGAGGCATGCTTGTTGTCGACGGTCTTTAAGGAACCCTAAGTGGAGCTTTGAAAGGAATTAACAAAATTAATCTTGTCTTTGTATTATTTTTATTTATTATCCAGTACTCAACTATCATAGCTTATTATATTATTTGCCTTCCAATTGTGTCCTTTTTTGCATATTCATGGGGACTAGATTAAGGAGTGGTTGGTATTTGGTAAGGTTTTGGAATAGCAAATTTAATTTTAGCAATATTAGACCTTACTATTTTATTTACTGTTGATTGGGAATAGGAATCGAAAAATATCATTAAAAGAGTGGAAACACACAATGAAATTGAATTAAAAACTTTGATTGAATTAGAAGATGAAAAATAAAATATGTGATCTTTAATTATAGTGTTGGTTTAAATTAAAATAGTTGAAACTTAATATATATAGTTTAAAATATTTATTGTTTTATTCAAAAAAATATAATTAATAGTTTCAAATATTGTTTTACTTATAACATATATCTAAAAATTGTTTTAGAATTATTATTGAAATATGTATTTATTTTAAATAATAAAATCTTTTCTAATAATTATGATAATTTTTATTATCTGGCAATTATTTCCATAAACATTCTAAATCTGAGTTGTTAGTTTGGCAATTTTGCAAAATCTAATACACAAAGAATTGATATCAACAATAAAATACCATAATGGGTTCAAATTTAAATAAATCTTATTTTATTTTTTTGTCGCTTTTCTCAATCAGATTTAATCATAGTGAGTTACAACTTTTTTTTAAAAACATTTTATTAAGTAGACATAAAAAATTTGAAAAATTCTCTTTCTAATTTGGCTAACAAATGCTCAAACCCTTTCCAATTAGGAGATCAGATTTCAAGAATTCAAGCTACTCCTCAGACCAAAACGAAAACTCATTCAAGAAGTGGGTTATTATTATAAAGAGACCTCAAGATGAGCAAGTAGAGCTTTCCTTCATGTAATCCCACATTCATCATGCTATATTTCGTGATCCAAATGGTAAAATTCTCATCTATAGTTGACTCCTTCCATCTATAATGACTCACTACTTTAAACTCAAGTGAACAAGCAAGCATAATTAATTCTCTACAACTCTTTTCACTTTCTTTAACAAAATATGGAAGATCATATACTAAGGTTTTAATCATTATCTGAAGTTTACAGGCCTTTAAAATGAGGAATATTGAGCCAATAGGCTCCTACAATATGATGTCAAGTAGTTAAATACGTGTTGTCAGGTAGAAGTCTTCATGTATGTTCAAGTATGATTAAGCAATATACCATTCAATAAATCATCCTACAAGGTAGTGAATACATCTTCTGCTCCTAAGACCCAGATGAGGGTATTCGACACAATCTCAAAGGAAAAGGTGTATCCTAGAGGAAGACTCTAACCNTTTTTGCATATTCATGGGGACTAGATTAAGGAGTGGTTGGTATTTGGTAAGGTTTTGGAATAGCAAATTTAATTTTAGCAATATTAGACCTTACTATTTTATTTACTGTTGATTGGGAATAGGAATCGAAAAATATCATTAAAAGAGTGGAAACACACAATGAAATTGAATTAAAAACTTTGATTGAATTAGAAGATGAAAAATAAAATATGTGATCTTTAATTATAGTGTTGGTTTAAATTAAAATAGTTGAAACTTAATATATATAGTTTAAAATATTTATTGTTTTATTCAAAAAAATATAATTAATAGTTTCAAATATTGTTTTACTTATAACATATATCTAAAAATTGTTTTAGAATTATTATTGAAATATGTATTTATTTTAAATAATAAAATCTTTTCTAATAATTATGATAATTTTTATTATCTGGCAATTATTTCCATAAACATTCTAAATCTGAGTTGTTAGTTTGGCAATTTTGCAAAATCTAATACACAAAGAATTGATATCAACAATAAAATACCATAATGGGTTCAAATTTAAATAAATCTTATTTTATTTTTTTGTCGCTTTTCTCAATCAGATTTAATCATAGTGAGTTACAACTTTTTTTTAAAAACATTTTATTAAGTAGACATAAAAAATTTGAAAAATTCTCTTTCTAATTTGGCTAACAAATGCTCAAACCCTTTCCAATTAGGAGATCAGATTTCAAGAATTCAAGCTACTCCTCAGACCAAAACGAAAACTCATTCAAGAAGTGGGTTATTATTATAAAGAGACCTCAAGATGAGCAAGTAGAGCTTTCCTTCATGTAATCCCACATTCATCATGCTATATTTCGTGATCCAAATGGTAAAATTCTCATCTATAGTTGACTCCTTCCATCTATAATGACTCACTACTTTAAACTCAAGTGAACAAGCAAGCATAATTAATTCTCTACAACTCTTTTCACTTTCTTTAACAAAATATGGAAGATCATATACTAAGGTTTTAATCATTATCTGAAGTTTACAGGCCTTTAAAATGAGGAATATTGAGCCAATAGGCTCCTACAATATGATGTCAAGTAGTTAAATACGTGTTGTCAGGTAGAAGTCTTCATGTATGTTCAAGTATGATTAAGCAATATACCATTCAATAAATCATCCTACAAGGTAGTGAATACATCTTCTGCTCCTAAGACCCAGATGAGGGTATTCGACACAATCTCAAAGGAAAAGGTGTATCCTAGAGGAAGACTCTAACCTAAGGTAGCATCAAAAGAAATCTTATTTTTCTTGCCCTAATTTTTGTATTCTTATTGTAAAATACCTATATTATTTTACATAAACAAATAAATAGGTATTATTAAAATATAAGAAACTATAATTTATATTATATCATAATTACTTTATTAAATAACATAAAAAAAATGATAAAAATTGTCGATATATAATTGTCGTCAATTTCACTCTTCAAATTACTAAAATTAATCTCAAAAAGACTTTTAGTTACTTATTCATAATTTAATCCTAATTGTATAATATTCTTAATACATTTTTCTAACTTTTAAGATATATTTTATTTATACTTATATTGTTTTATAAAAGTTGGAAAACTTACAATTTGAAATATCAATATTTTTATTACTAATGATATGTTTTGTGAATAATTTTATAGTTTTATTAAAATTTTAATTTAAAAAAAATACAAATCTATAATTTATATCCTCTAATGATATATTAATTTATAGTTCTTGCTTAATCTATAAGTCTTAATACTCATAAATTACAAATCTATATTTTTATCTTTTCATATTTAATTACTTTATATTCTTTATTTTCTAAATGTTGTAAAACTATTAAACAAAAAATCTTTATTTTTATCCTTTAATGATTTATTTATTTAAACTTCTTTTTTTTCTTTAGGTTTAATACTAATAAATTGCAAATCTATATTTTTATCATTTAATGATACATTTTATTTAGATTTCCTTTCGTTCTTTAAGTTTTAATACTCTTAAACTAAAAATAAACAACATTTTTTCTCTTATAATTCTATATTTTTTTTAAAGTTAACTATTTCTTGTTTTTATTTCTAAGTGTTAACTCATAAATTAGATTAACATTTTTTTACCTCTAATTATATATTTGAAATATTTTATACACTTAAATGATATATTTTGTTTATATATATTATTTAAAAAAACTTACAATAATAATAAAGAAATACAATAATACGATTTTAATAATCTAGTACAAAACTTTGATTCTAATAATTAAACTTTTTATAAAATCTTAATCTCATTTTGATTATGTGAATTATATATATATAAAATTCTAACTATTCTATATTTACGAAAACAATTTTAATCTGTAATCTATTTTTGATTCATACTAAAAGTATAAATTAAATATCAATGATAGATTTAACGTAATAAAAATAATAATGCAATAGTGATATCAATTACGTGTTAAAAATAAACAATAAGAAGAATATAAAATTCACAAGTAATGAATAACTAAATTGACATCAAAAACTTAAACGATAGAGAATGGAAACAATCTGATCATAATATAATTTAAGTAAATGCAAAATAAAATTATATATTAAATACCTTTACTAAATATAATTTTATAGGTTCTTATTATATTTAGCATATGATTTAAGAGAGATACTTGAAATGTTTAATTTTTATGGTTTTTTAGAGATTTTTGACTAAATTTTTAATATCATCTAAATGTTTGATCAATTTTAGCTATTTTGATATATTATAAAGTATACACAAACCTATCAGTCTATTTATCACAATATTTATAGAGTTATATCAAATTGAAGAAATGCAAACAAGTTTTTATTTGAAAGAATGTGAAATATAAAATAATTAAAAATGTACAGCTATATAGATTCCATCTATATTTAGTTTTTTATTTTACATACATTTATTTAGTTCATAAAATTATTAAATTTACTTAATTAATTATAAATAATGAATTATATGCGGGATAATTACGCAAGTGCAAAAAATGATGTACCTATCTTGATAGATTATGGATCATCGACAATCAAAGCAGTAATGGCATTGTTTTATTGAAAGGGCTATGCAACATCATAAGCTCCGGATGTAGTGATTCGCAGCTATATCAATAAATTTAAGGATTCTAATACACAATCAAACCAGATAGCATAATGGGATACAGATGTGTTTAAGAATTACAGATCTCCATTTGAGAAGAATCTTATTCAACATTCTGGTGCATTAGAATAATTAAATGATTTTGTGTTTGAAAGATTATAGGCTGGAAGACATGGGAGAGTGAATCATCCAATGATATTAACAGAATGCTTTGCTACTACTGATTTAGCAAGAATGATAGTGTTAGAGCAAATGTTTGAATGTTATTAGGTGCCAAGTGTGATGTTAGGAGTGGATGCATTATTTTCTGTATTTCAGGATGATTTGGAGGCTTATTTAAAATAAACATAACTAATAGTTCATCTTGGTGATCAAACTGTCCATGTAGTACCAATTGTTAATGGTCAAGTGATATATTCAAATATCAAAAGACTGAATTTGGGAGGTTTAAACAGTTTGAAATACTTTTATTAAACAATCTAATTGAGACATCCACATTTGAAATTTACATATGGTTAAATGGATTATTGGCATAAATAATATACTAGTGTGGCTATAGATTATCAACTCTAATTGAGTTATTTCTAGGGACCATAATAATATTATGGATATAGAGATAAAATATCTGAATAAAATAGATTTTATGATGATTAATTGTAATTTTTAGATCCAATATATATTGATATACCTATTGTATAGAAAATTGTAAGTGCAGAAGATTTAAAGAGAAAGGATGAAAATAGATAAAGAATGAGAGTTAGATTATAGGAATCTATATAATAAAGTAGATAAAACAAGAAGTCTTAATTAGAATAACAATTATTGTCATTATAATAGGAATTAGAAACAGATTAAAATAATGATGAACTTAAAAAGAAAATTACAACTCTATAAGTTAAACTTGGTTTAGCACCTAAAGAAGCTTTAGATGAATTAAAATATAATTTATTAAATGTTCCTGATGATAAACTTACACCATCTTAATTAAATTAAAAGAGATATTAAAAAGTTATGCATGAATAAGCATTACTCAAATGTGATCTTATTTTTTTAGAAAATTTTGTAAAATATATTATTGGCCATATCCTTTTCTAATTGTTAAAATTATCCTATTGTTCTTCTTATTTCCCAACTCTAGCCATCATAGATCACTTTGAATAAAAATACTCTTTCATTCAAAT
>CAJJDO010000021.1:660655-681793 GCA_905183005.1 Paramecium pentaurelia | reverse complement strand
ATGTAGTACCAATTGTTAATGGTCAAGTGATATATTCAAATATCAAAAGACTGAATTTGGGAGGTTTAAACAGTTTGAAATACTTTTATTAAACAATCTAATTGAGACATCCACATTTGAAATTTACATATGGTTAAATGGATTATTGGCATAAATAATATACTAGTGTGGCTATAGATTATGAACTCTAATTGAGTTATTTCTAGGGACCATAATAATATTATGGATATAGAGATAAAATATCTGAATAAAATAGATTTTATGATGATTAATTGTAATTTTTAGATCCAATATATATTGATATACCTATTGTATAGAAAATTGTAAGTGCAGAAGATTTAAAGAGAAAGGATGAAAATAGATAAAGAATGAGAGTTAGATTATAGGAATCTATATAATAAAGTAGATAAAACAAGAAGTCTTAATTAGAATAACAATTATTGTCATTATAATAGGAATTAGAAACAGATTAAAATAATGATGAACTTAAAAAGAAAATTACAACTCTATAAGTTAAACTTGGTTTAGCACCTAAAGAAGCTTTAGATGAATTAAAATATAATTTATTAAATGTTCCTGATGATAAACTTACACCATCTTAATTAAATTAAAAGAGATATTAAAAAGTTATGCATGAATAAGCATTACTCAAAAAATAAAAAAATTAGGAATTTAAATAATTATAAAAAGATGCTAATAAATTTAAATTAGAAGAACCTGAAAAATATTTATAAATGCTTTATGAAAAAAGAGATCGTATAGTACTTTCAATTCAAGAAAGAAAAAAATTATAATAAGAAATGAATAGTAGGAATTCAAGATTCAATTAAAAAAGAATATAAACTTTAGCTTTTCTTGGAGCTGATGATAAAGTTGAAGATGACTTTGGAAAAGATGATAAGGATTGGGAAATTTATAGAAGTGTTACAAAAGAAATAGATTCTGCTGATGAAAAGTCAAAATATAAACTATAAGAAATTGAATAAGAACTAAAAGACCTAGATCCTGATTTCGAAATCAAAATTCTTAAATCAATAGCCAATGTTCATTAATTAGGAATGAATCTCAGTCAAGTCCAATTAAGTGTTGATCGAGTGAGATGTTAAGAAATCTACTTTTAACCTAATTTAATTGGAGTGGAACAATAAGGATTGGTAGATATGATTAAATTATCATCTAAAGGTTTAGATAAGCTCTTATTATAAAACATCATCCTAACTGGAGGTGGAGCAAAAACATAAGGAATCATGTAAAGATTGTAGAAAGATTTAATATCAGAATATGATTGCCCAATTGATATTAAAATAGCTTCTGATCCAGTATTTGGAACTTGGTTTGGAATGAAAAACTTTGCGAATAAATATTAAAGCATGCTTTCTTAATTTTCTATATCAATTGATGATTATAATGAAATTGGTACTTAAAAATGGGAGATATTTAAATAGCATCCATTTTCAAATATTGTAGATTGAAAAATATTATACATATTTTTTATAAATCCTATATTCTAAATATAAGATATCATGTAAAACTTATTTCAGGGGCTAAGTATTCTTTTTATGTAACTTTAATATTTAAATTTTCTTCACATAAAAAATATAATGGGAAAGTTACTGCATGACCTTTAATAAACTACTTTAATTTATCGTATTCATCTAAGTGTTTGTTTGCTTTAAACTAAAATTAATTAAATAATTGAATACTTCTTCATAATCAGATAC
The DNA here is from genome assembly GCA_905183005.1 of Paramecium pentaurelia. Taxonomy (NCBI): domain Eukaryota; phylum Ciliophora; class Oligohymenophorea; order Peniculida; family Parameciidae; genus Paramecium; species Paramecium pentaurelia. The sequence continues at coordinate 680,072 of CAJJDO010000021.1, read as the reverse complement.
TTTCTTAATATCATCATGAGGATAACAAGCAAAAATTTATTTATAAATTCTTGTATTAATGTTAGCTTATGCAGTTGATTCCTTTTCAAATTATAAACTCAAGGGATCAATGACTTATTCATATTTCATATCGAAATGTTCCATATAAAGTGCAGTACGAAGAGTATGTGCAAATTTAGATGCTTTATATGGTATACCATTCATTATAGAATCAACTTTTATTTAATCTTAAACAATAATTGCAAGTTCTGAATCTCTTTTTCCTAATAAACTTCTATCATTGATATTTGCAGATCCTATTAATGCAATTTCATCATCAACTATGATTAATTTTGAATGAATATAAATAATTTCAGTCACAGGTATTGAATTTGGTTCTGGAGATAATTCATGTTACCTAAGACCGAAGAATTAAATGTAATTTTCTGGTTTGATTCCATCTTATTTTAAGGTTTCTATTATAGATTTGCCTCCTCTACTTATGGTTTGATATTCAAAATGTAATTAAACTTTAAGAACAGCAGAATTTGATTAATCAATTTCACCTTCAAAACCTGGTAATAATGGAACAAAGACAATAACTTTAAATCTCTATTACTTTTCATGTGCTTCTTTAATTCTAGATATTAGAGCATTAGCCACCAAATTTTTAACAGGATTACCAGCTGTATTACTAATAAAAAATTGATTTTCAATATAAATAAAATGTTAAGCATTTTTAATAAGTGAGAGATAGGCATTTTAAATAGATTTCTCAGTTTATTTAATACCAGTTGACCATTTACAAGATGATCTTGCTAATTATGTTACACATCTTTCTATAAATAAAGATGGAAATAATTACATTAATTTTAATTCATATCAATATGAGGAATGAAAAATTCTAAATTAATTTTTGCTTACATTCCTTCATAATCTTACTCATCTATTTAATCAAATTTTTCATCTTAAATTTTACTTTTTTGTTTATTTTAATTTTCTAAAATATAATAATGTTGTTCTTCATCATCGTCTTCTATTGTTTACCTCAATTATTTTTCTTACATTTAGTAATTATAGAAATCTTTATATTGCTATTGAATAAACTGCTGGGAATTAGATTGTTCTTAGATGACAGTTTCTTCTTATTAAATTGTTTAATTTTTTTCTATTTAAACTTCTTTCGTTTTTATTTAATCTAAAAGAATCGGTTGTTTCATTTAAATTAAAGATTCCCTTCTTCCAGAATAAATAACATTTGAATAATCAATAAAACTTGAAGTATCAGTAGGAACAAATCCTTCCATTTTTAAATCATTAGCATGTAATAATTCTTACTTCTTCTTTTTTTATTTAGTCATCATTACATGATTCCAATATTAAACAAAATGTCTTGATAAATCAATAACTGAATCTCCTTTAATTTCTATAAAAATATAATAAATAATTACAAATAGCTATATCATGCCAAGGCATTCTTGGTTCATTTTCTTTTAAAAGTGTTTATTCGTAATTTCTTACATCAAAGAAATCTCTAACTCTAGAATTTGAAAAATCAATTTAAGGCCATAATTATTCAAAAGGATGAACCTCAAATAAAAGATGTTTTTAATTATCCCATCTTCCAAAACATAAATCTAAACCACCCATAAATCCAATTTTTTAATCTATAACAACCATTTTTTCATGATGAGAAAATAATTTAGGTATTGCTTGAGATGGATGTTTTAATACCCTAATATTTGGAGACATACTTTCTAATTACATTTTTGAATGTTTTGGATCATTATATAAAAATGATAGTAAAGCATTGTACAATAATACTAAAACTTTAACTCCTTTATCAGCTGCTAATTTCAATACATTATCAAGTCTAGTATAAAGAAATTCACTCGATTAAGCATATTTCCTAACGTCAACAGGTCTCTTTAAATACATTTCTGGACTCAACCACCAATCAGTAATATAGATAGTTTCTTTAGCTTACAAGATTGCATCACAAACATCTTCAAAATATTAATCTCCATCAATATACCATTTACAATCTGAAGTTCTTATTGGAGAAAATGATCCAAATCTATGCCACTTTGTATATGGACTTTCCTTTAACGATTTAAAAAGTGCATACATAAAGTCGATATAGGCTGTCAAATTTTCAGCTTTCAAGACTAATTTTCTCTATGAAAAGGATATTATTATTTTATTATGATCACCTGTCTCTTTTTTGCCATGCAAAAAGCTGAAATCAGCATCAAAACTTAGACATTCTCGAATTTAACATTTATCTTTTTCAGGACCTTCTAAGTAGAGAAGGGATTATTAAGTTATTATAAAATATCTCTTTTTCCACCTGACAAGTTTTTGTTTTAATTCCTAAAATCTTTATGTTGATCTACCACCAGATTTCTTTTCCATAAAGCCTTCTTTCATTTTGAATGGTAAATTGATACAAGAAATCTCTAAAAATGTTAATGCACTTTATGGTATAATTTCATTGCTTGTTATCATCTTTAAGAATTTATGAAGTAGAAGTAATGCTTTTTTTGGATCTTCTTTATCTAAATCTCCTGTGATCTTATTTTTTTAGAAAATTTTGTAAAATATATTATTGGCCATATCCTTTTCTAATTGTTAAAATTATCCTATTGTTCTTCTTATTTCCCAACTCTAGCCATCATAGATCACTTTGAATAAAAATACTCTTTCATTCAAATAATTTGAGTATTTTTTTTCAAATTTCTGATCAAATACTTGATTATTTAATGATCCAATCAACTCTTTTATAGTAGCTTAACTAAGGGGTTAAATATCTATTTTATTATATTAAATATCCCTTAATCTCTATTAAGTTAAAGAATTTGCCATCTACTTCATTTTTTTATTTTTAATTAAATTTATTGTACAAAATTTCAACCATTTCAATCTAGTTTTGGGATTGCTAATTTAGAAAAAATGGCTAAATATTCGTATTCAGGACCTTAATTATTAATTAAATTAGCTAATTTAAAATTTAGATCAAGATTATTTTCAATATGAAATAGTTCTTTTTTTAGAAAATCAAGCTAATAACGAAATATGATGAGTCTAATAAACAGACTAAGCAAAAAGAAAGAAATTTTTATTGAATTAAGCAATTTTAAATGTCAATAAATGGTTAAAAACCGTTAATTAATCCTAATTTAAAGAGAAATCTACATCTTTATTAAAAAATTTCTTGTCTTTTAACCTTTTTGAACTTATTATTAATAAACTTTATATTATTAAGTATTTGTTCTTTCTGATTAATTGTAAAGCCTAAATTAGTGATAATATACTATATTTTAAGGAAGAAATATGTTTTAAGTTAGAAAATATGAATAATATTTTAAATAATAAAACATAATGAATTCTAATATATAGAAAGTAGGTGAGGCCACTTGTATGGTTTTCTTTCTTAGATTTCTACTTAAATTATCATTTAATACGTTATTAATATATTACAAAGTGTTTATGTGTTAAAATAATAATTCATAGAGAGGAATTAAATATTTGTGGCATTCTCTTGACTGAGAATTTGAGAATATTAGAGTTTTTAATGGAAAAAATGACTTCTTTTCATTAGTGGATGATGTATAATATGAAGATTGCAAATTTAATTAAGATTATCAAAAGTTTTACTTATAAAAATAATTAGTTAAGAATTATAAAATGTTTAAATTTATCAGCTATTGATAGAAATTGAAGAAAGAAACTCATCATAATAGATTCTGCATCTAATCAAGCATAAATCAATATCACTAACACTCAAAATATAATTCTAAGATTTATGCAATCAGTTTATAAATACCTAGAAATTAGTATTATTAGTAAGTTAAAAAATAAGATCTAAATACAATATGGATTTATATGAGGAGATAAGTTTAATGGTAAAAAGAATGGCTATTGAAAACTAAATTCTTATGTTGGTGGATATGAAGGAAAAGTTTTAGGTTTTGATCTATCTTGAAAGGGATTGTTTGTTTTTAATAGATAGGAGGAGAATTTATAAAGAATCACTTTAAGATGGGAAATATAATAATTTCTAATATTTAATCAATTCAAATCCAAATTTTACTCAAAATTATAATTTTAGAGATTAGGTATATTGGGAATTATTGATCAGAATATGAAGATAATTCTAAATCTTATAAAATACAAGTTTAGGGGAGATTATATTTAAGAAGTGAAGTAAAGTTGTCAGTAGAGTTTGTAGATGATGTTCTAAGATGACTTGCCTCAATTTTTGGAATGTTTGTTGAAGTAACAAGAAAATGGGTTAAAGGCATTTTATTTGAATGAGTTAGTGATGTTTATTTTTTTACAGGATTTTTAGATCTTAAAAGATCAATTAAATAATACATTATTTATTATATTATGGAACATAGATAACTATTAGAAACTCTGGTTTTCGATTTATTAAATAGTCCAGTCAACCCATTAATTTAAGTACACTTTCAAAATATGTTAGTATCGAGACTTTCAAATTTAACACATTTGTAAATAAATTGGAGTTAATGAATATGGAGGTTAAAGAGATGCAATTTTTTTTAAGCATTTTGCTTCCCATTTTATTTCATATTTAAATGAAAAAAATGAAATCTAAACTATCATTTAATAAGCTCAAATTTCTAGAAATTAGTCTAAAACATAGGAACTATAAGAAAATAAATAAATTACATTACCTCAAAAACTATAGTAAATTGCAAGTCCCATTTGTTAAAAACCAAAAAATGATATGGTTTAAATAATTGATGATGAAATAGCAGACTCAAATAAGCGAAAAATTGATTTGGAGGCATTTCTTCCAAAATCCTATTTATCTGTGCCAAATTTTATTGGGGTTAATTTAGACATAAATAATAATCAATTTAATAAATCAAATGATAACTCTAAACATATATCTACAAAAACAGCATCAAATAAATAGGATACTAAATCTAAAGATTTAAAACTTATTCCTGATCTTATTGTCAAAAAGAAAAGCGAGAAAACTCCTCAAAAAAATGATAATCATAACAAAACACATACATTTTATGAACCTATTGAATATAAAGATACCTAATTAAATAGATCTCTTTAATCTAAAACAGAACTTTAAAATAATTGCAAAAAGAAAAAGCTGTCTCCATCTTTAGATTAAATTAAAAAAAAAGATAATAAATAACTTAAACAAGATTCTTAATCTGAATCGCTTGAATTAAGAACATCAGAAGATTTATCATTGAGAGAAGATAGTATTAAAAAGAAGGAGAATATTAAATTATTAAATAAATAGGAGAAGAAATTAAGTAAAGACTTAGAAAATTTTAATAAAAAAGACAAATTATTGAAAATTGAAAAAAAAAAACATTTAGAAATTGATATAAAATAATAAATTGAAAAATCAACTAAATAGATTATTCCAATGATTGAAAAAAAAGATAGAAAGAAAAAAGAAAGGTTAGAAAGTGATAAATTAAAAAAAGAGAAAAAAGATTTAGAAAGATTATAATAATTAAAAGAGAAAAATTAAATATTAGAAAGATTAGAAAAAGAAAAATAGAATAAAGAGAAATAAGAAAAAGAAAGATTGGAGAAAGAAAGGTTAGATAAATTTGAAAAAGAAAGAGCAGAAAGATTAGAAAAAGAAAGATAAGATAGAATTGAACTTTTAGAAAAATAAAAATAAGAAAGGGAAAAATAGGATAGATTAGAAAAAGAGAGATAGGAAAGATTAGAAAGAAGTGATAAACATCGATAAAAAGAAACTTAAGAATTAGAATCAATTATTGAAAAACTATTGTGTACTAATCCAAATGAAACATCTAAAATTAAAAAAAATTAAGAATAAGTAATTATTTTAGATAGCAATGATAAAGTTACTAAAAAATTAGAAAAAGAATAATCAAAATTAGAAAAACCTTAATGTAATTATTGTTAAAGTATGGATACAAAAACTATTGAAATTTAAGATGGAGTAAGAATATGTACATAATGTTTGTTAGTATCCATTAATCCATTCTAAAAAATCATAACAAAATTAGCTTATACTGAATACAGATGCTCAGGTAAAGAAAATGCAAAAACAAGTCAAACCTTTAATATTGATACTTCTACTAATTGCAATCTTGAGATAAGATGTGTTGCTTTGAATAAATAAGGATTATATGACTTGACTTTTCCAATGTCTTGTACTCTCTTAATAAATGGAGCCACTATAAAAGAGATCAGACCATTGTAAGAAAAATCAAGCTTAAAAAAAAGGAGAGATACTTCAATTTACATCAATATCAAAGATTTAATAAGATAAAATAACTTTTCTAAGAAATTTGTATTTTCAATAATAGAACATTTGGCAGATTAATAATATCGTAAAGATACTATTGGTTCAATCTATTGTTTTGGTTTGTTTTTGGTAGAACCATTGAATGTAATACAAACAATTGATAAATTTAAATAATTAGATATTTAACCAAAGATTAAATCTGATTAAAATAAAAAAGAAATATAAGTTGCTAAAACAATTATTAGTCTCTATTGTTAATTTACTTTAGAATTAATTCAAATTCCAGCAAAGTAAATCAATATTATATATTATTTTAGAGGTGAATTTTGTCAACATGAATAATGTTTTTGTCTATGCAGTTTCCTTGAGATGATGATTAAAGTAGAACATAAAAAATGGATATGTCCAATATGCAAAAAAGTATGTTTTCATTTGGTTATTGACAAATATCAATTATTTATTATTGAAAGAATCAAAAAATTAGAAATTTCAATTGATCAACTAGCATTAGATCATACTGTATTATAATCAAACTAATATAGGGTTAATTGGATAAAGATTAATAAATCAATTTAATATTATAAGATGAAACAATAAAAACATATTAAGATATAATTGATAAGGGATATTAGAATATTAATAGAATTAACAAAAATGAAGATGAAGATGATATTCCTATTGTAACTAATGCTGGAAAGAGTTAAAATTTAGCTATAATATTAATTGATGATTGAGCATTAATTCTTTTTTAAATTTATATAGATATTTCAAGTTATTTTAAAGTCATATAAATATTATACTCTACTTATCCTACTCCTAAATAATTAATAATTGATATTCTTAATATTAATAATTATATAGATATAATTTCTAAACATTATTAAATTTATATTTTGAAAATAAAAAAAGGCAGGAATTTAAAAATTTGATGATTTAATTAGGATGCATTTAGGTTATAATATTTTTAAATACTTATTCCTTAATGAAAAATATAATTACCCTTCCTTTATATTTGACAAAAAGAAAATGTTTTTTTTTTGTGTTTTTGAACCAATTTTCTCTAGAGCATCAGTAATCATGTGATGGCTGTTAATATATCAAAAATTATAGTGAAAAATTTTATTGATCTTAGTTTGAGATACATAATATTAATTGTATTGGCAAGTTAATCAATCTAAAACTTATGTAAAATGTTTTAGTAGTTTTATTTTATTTTTAAGTGGATATTTAAAAATCAAATATAAAAAAGTTAAAAAATAAAAATTGTTTTTTTTTTTTAATTTTAAAAGATTATTAATATATTAATTCTTTACAAATATATAAAATAGACCAATTTTACAATCAATTTAAATTAATTTTAGGCAATTTTTACATAGAAAAAGGATAAAAATCTAGAGTATTTAAGCATATCATCTAATTATTTAAAACTTGATTCTTGTGGATTTTAACAAAATAATAAATATCTTTTTTGCAAATTTGGGATTTAATTTTAGTATTTTCAAGAAACATTTATAATAATATATATGTTGATAATAATAATATTTTACTTCATTTTTGAAGCTTGCCCATATTCCATTTTCCTTAAATTGACTGTCCATTCTTATATGAATATGTGCCAAAGCCATGAATTTATCCATCTTTAAATGCTCCTATATATTTATCACCATTGCTAAAAGAAAGAGTTCCAAAACCTTCTCTATTATCTCTTTTAAATGCTCCTTCATATTTAAGCCAACATGTAATATTAGATAGATTATTATGATCTAATCCAGAAATCATTGGGATTTAATCTTAGTTGTATTCAATACCTTGACCATGATATTGATCATCTGTCCACTGACCATCATAAATAACTTTGCCTTGAGTATTATACAATACTCCTTTTCCACTCATTTTGTTATCCTTCCACATTCCATCATAATAACTTCCATCATTATGAATAAACTTCCCTTTTCCATGTCTTAAACCATTTCTCTTCATTCCTAAATATCTGGATCCATTGGGATATCTTTCTTTTACATTTTCAACTATTATTTTTAGTCAAGAATAGAATACCTAGGTCTTTTTACTTAGTTGGCTCATTTCCAATTAGACCTAACACATCGTATTAATCATAAGTATTTGGTTCTCCTAATAGTTCTTATCCACCACCTCCAATTAATTAAGATACATCTTATTATTAATATTGTTATTCCAATTGTTATTCCTGAGGTTGCTCTAAGATTATTTATACAGGAGTAATAGATTATTTGCATTTAGGATTTTTATCTAATCTTTCAAATAATTATTAGGCATTTGGTCTTTATGATACTTTAACAGTTAACATATCTTTGATGATGTAAAAAAAGAAATCATGACATTAAATTTTAATGGTTTGTAAATGAGATTATATTTTATCTTCAAATATGACACCTTAATCATAATCATAACAAAGGGATGATAATTTTCCACTACATAGTTATAGAAATACCATTCCCAAAGAGTAGATGTCTGATTTAAACCAATCAACATTTGGTTCTTTATTTCCTTTATCTAATTCACTTACTAATTCAGGAGACAGATAAGATATTTTAGAATATTTGTGTTTATCACTATATAATCTTTGATAATCATTTTTATGATCAAATAAATGAGGATCTGCTATTTTATATTTATCTTATGTAATATAAATATTTCTCATTCTTAAAGCTTGATGAACAATTCCATTTTAATGTAAATAATTCAAACCATTTATACATTAATAAATTATTGGATAAAATTCATCTTATTAATATGGAATTTTATTTTCAATTCTTTATTGAAATTCTGATGCAAAATCTGTCAAAATATAATCAAATATCAAAAATGATTTATAAATTGATGTACAGAATCCTTCCTCTTATCTTGACATATATTCTTTTAATTACACAATGTTATCATTTTATAATAATTTACGTTAGAGAAATTGTTAATTCTACTCTTCAAAATCTGATTAATATAAAAACTCTTAAACTTTTAATACTGCTAATATCTTAGTTTGTTTATTCTCTAATAGAACTACATCCCCATACCATTCATCCAAATAATGGGTTTTATGTTCATAATTTTGTAATGTTTATTAAATATCAGGAGTTGATTTATCAAGAATCAAACAAGGATTTGTATTACATGATAAACAATTACCAAATCCTTAACATGAACATATTGCACAACAATTTCTAAATTCATCTCTCATTGATGTACAACAAGGTCTCATACAAACATAACATTATTCACAACCTTCACAACAATATTATGCACAATCAGATAATCCCTTCCAACCTTATATAATATGATAATTTATAATTACAATGTTCACAAGTATTCCCCATACTGTTATAATTTAAATATATATATATATTTATTTGATAAATAAAATTATTATCCAATGCATAGAAAACTATCTAGTTTGTTATCATAGACTAGTTGTAAAAAGACTTAGATAATGTCTCCAAACTCTAACACTAGCATGGATATCACTTAACTTACTAATGTATCATAAAACTTATATTAATAGTTACATATGTAGATATTAAAAATGATAGAAAATAATAGTAAGGATACAGATATTATGAAAATTATGGATACAATCAAAATATTATCAAAAGGTTTAGAAAAAGCATCTTAAAGTGAATTGGAATTAGGTTATAAAGATCGTTAATTATAAAAAGCTTAATAATTATATAGTGAATTAGAATAGAAATTTTAAGTGTTAAAGACTAAATATGATGATTTAGAGGGTTAAAATAAAAATCTTAAAACCAAAATTGATGAATTAATGCATCAAAATTAATTAAATTATCATTAATATTAATTACAAACTAAGTTAAGTGGTGATTTAAATCATAAAGTAACTAATCTAGAATCAAGATTAGAAATAATATTAGAAAGTGATTTCCCTAATGAATCTGTTAATATAAGAAAAACATTAACTGATTTAGTGAAGGAATGTGAAAGATAAAAAAGAGAATTATAATTAAAGAATTAGGAAATCTCTAGATTAACTGAATAATATAAATCATCTCAATAAAGAATAAGTAAACTTAATTAAAAACTTGAATTGATGAAAAAAAAAATCTCAATAAGAGAATTAGAAAACTTGGCTTTGGATAGAGCTGAATGGATAGAATAAGATGATAAACAAAATGATCCTACTTAAATTTTGATTAGATATTAAGCTTGTGATAATTTAGATTTTAGAATTAATGCTCTCAAATTAGAATTTGCTGATATCATGAATGATATTTAAGAATAAGGAACCACTGTATTTACTTAGAAGGTGATGTAATCAACTTAAAAATAAATTAAGGAATCCATTTAATTAGTAACTTCGTAATATCTATCTTTTAAAGATTTTTCAGAAAAACTTAATATGATGCTTAAATAGTTAATATCCTTATAATTAATAGAAACTCTATAAGAGTAGATGTAATTCATTGAATATAATTTTAAACATGTTTTTATGTGTTAAAATACAAGATTATGGATATTAGATGCACAAATGGGAATTCTTTATTCTAGTAATAATTAAAGAGTATTAATTAATAAAGGATCTTTTAGTGAAGTATTGCGATTTTAAAAGCCTATACATAAAAGAGATTATAATCTTTTATGTGATAATACTAATCATGTTGCTATGTATACAAATCAAAGTCTTCTTTATCCAATTTTCAATTAAAATCAAATATTATCAGGTATTTTAGAAATAAGTAATTCTGTAAGTGATTATTTTTCTTTTGATGAAGAATATTATGGTGTAATATTAGCTAAGTTTTGTGAATAATTGATAAAAAATTAAATAAAAACAAGATTATTATCAGTCACATTAAAGTTTGATTCAATGGTTTAGAATGCCTTTAATGATTTTCTATTAAGTAAAACACAGTTTGAATTATATAAATATATAAGACATTGGATGGAGACAATATTAACTGTTTCAATGATAGCTTTTTACTTTGTTAAGAATGATTAATTTATTACTTACAAAACTATTGGAACTAGTTGGGATGGTATGACTCATAAGAATGCAATTACTCAAGGAAGAGTTTTAGATCAACCTATTAATTTAAATAAAAAAGGAATTGCAAAATAAGTATGTGATCGTAAGAAAGTAATTATAATTATAAAATTAAGGAATTAATAGTAATGAATATGAGAAAATCAATTGAATTTGATGAAACAATTGATTTAGATTCAATATTACCAGTTTTAATACATCCAATCATTTTTGATAATAAAGTAATTGCTGTATTTGAAGTTCCAATTAAATAAAGAAATTTACTTAAATAAGAGAAAGATAAAATTATGTTAGGTAGTTCAACTATTGTTGGATTGGATTAAAGTTTTGAGATGATGGCAGCTAAATTAGGAACTACTATAATGAATGCAATTAATATTTTAAAGTTATAATGATGTTAATATATAACTAATCATTATTATCTATAAATTATGTCCATATTATATACAATAAATTTTCATTATTTGATATTTAATATACTTTTTTTATTTATATTAGTTACATTGCTAAGTTATTTAAAATTATAGAATATAAATATACAATAAACAATAATTTATCATCATTATTATTAATCTGTTTAGTTGGTATTATTAATAGTCCATGCTCTTATTTCACATTTTAATTTTATTAATTCTTCTCTATTTAAGATACTAGATTATTTATTTAGCTTTTCTTTTATTGATTTTTTTGGAGATTTTAAAAGACTGCTTTTTATAGGTAAAAGAGAATATCTCTTTTTTATTTCTATTAATTTTGAATATCTATTTAATGCTTATGAGTTTGCAGTACTATTTCTATAATTTAATCTAAATGAAAGTAGATTTGATCTTATTTCAAAATCATTCTATCTCATTTCTTAAATTTAGAATCTATTTTTTCTAGTTGATTAATGAATTTGGTTCTTGATTTGCATTATCAATTAGTTTAATCCATCTTCATAACAATTAATTTTTGACATGAATATAATTTATAGATTAATAAGGAACTGAATTGTATTTAAAGTATAATTTATACATTTTATGGAATATGTTATTATTAAGTTTTAATTAATATGTGGAATCAATTTAAATATATATATATATTATTTCAATAATTAAAATTTTGATTTTCTTATTTCTGAACCTAATCAATTTTATAAATCATAATCAATTATATTAATTAAACAAAATATATATTTAATTATATAATTTTATAATTTATTTTTTTCATAATGTATGTCTATGAATTTTAAAGAAAAGCAAGAGAATATCTCCTAGGCTAAAAATTATCTTTGAAATCAATTATGCAAAAATATAATTAAGAAAGATTAGAATAATAAAGATCTTCCAAATAAATGTCATCAATAATTAATACAAAAACTGAGTCATCAGTAATCATAAATGATTCTTTGATAACTGCAACAAGAAATTTAAAGAAAGAAAAAGCTTTTTTGATAAGAAAATCACCAGATAATTATAAAAATTAGATAGAGTAAAAGAAATTTAAATCAATCTATGCAAAATAAATAACACCTTTAAGATAAATGACTATAGCTGAATATATTTATCCAGAACCTATTAGATATGTACGGCATAAATAAATTACATAATCTTCTGCCTTCAAAAATTTTGTTGCATAAAAGTAAATAAAAACTGAGGAATCAGCCCATCAGTAATGTATAACAAGTAGAATTAATAAACCTTTATAAAGATTTGTTAGTGAAACTAGTAAGCAGCGTCAACCTAAAACAAATTAAAATTTATAAATGGAATAACTTCGAAAATTCAGTGGATGGAGTATTAATAGCAATGAAAGCAAATATTGATTTATATTTCTTTTTCATTAAGTTAATCTGTAATAATATAAATAATAAGTTATTGATTAATTTCTAAATATGTATAATTTAAAGATAAAATTTTTGGTAATAATAATTTATTTATCATAAATGCATAATTGTTCTGTAAATGAAAAAGAGTCTCATAATTATATTATTTTGATAATAATTTATATTGAATATAAATTAATTAATAATCAAATATCATGTTAATATTACAAATTATATGTTTCTCATTATTTTTGGAAAATGTTTACAATTCTTTTAATTATTAACTATTAATATGTATATATTTAATTTATTTATTAAAAATGAAAATTAATTAATACATATATGTAAAATTAATTGAAAAAAATAGTTTACTTGGAAAGATGGATTACATTAATGATGATAATAAAAAAATAATTTAAATGTTATAGTATTATTCAATATTGGATTCACATAGTAAATTAAATTTAGACAATCATTACAATTACAAATATTAAATCTAATAATGAATATTAGAATTTGACTACTTTACTTTATGGATTATTTATTTCAATTATTAGACCTGAAATAGGAATTATTAACTATATTCCAATAGAAATTATATTTATTGTTACGTTTATCATGGTCATTTTACATAAACTTATTATTGGGCTATTATTATATAATTTTTAAAATTATTTTAACACTCATCTAACTCTGATTAATTAATTATTACTCTTATTTGTTGGAATTTATTAATAAACAATTTGTAAGTTTTTAGGATTATTTTTGTAAACAATTTGTTTTATACAAATATAAAAATCACAAGAATAAATCTAATATATAATTTTATCATGGATTATAATTTGCATTATCTAAATAGACATATTTATAACCTTTACAATTACAGAATCCCCTTTAACATATAAAATTCTATTTTATGAAAAGAGCAGAATATTTTTCTCAGCTTTTTTTTCTAATATATTAAAATTAATCTCTCACATCCTGTATTTTATAGTTTTAGATGATATTAATACTAATTAGATTCTACTCATAACTTCTATTATAACTATACTTATTTCATTTATTGAGATTGCAGAATAATTACAAAAGCAGATTTACATTTATAAATAAGCATAAAATATTGTATTTATTATTAACATTTTTAATATTTTATATGCTATCAAATCTATTTTAAGATTAACAACTAATAATTAATTATTTATACAATAAATCTTAGTAATTTTATATCCAATTTTACTTTATTTAGTAATAATAATTAATAAGAAATAAGATAATAATTGTTTCTAAAGTTTATATCTATCTCCAACTATAATTTTAGATAAATTCAAGTATTCATTGATTAAAAATTTGAATAAAATCTAAGAAGACGAATCAATGACACTCATTCAAGATGCATTAATCTATCTCTCACATAAATAATTTTGTTAGAGCTCTGAATGTATTTGTCACACAACTACTTATTATTCTGATGTTTCCAAAATTGCCCCATTAACTATTTAAATGAAACAATAATTTTTCAAAAAAAAATTAAAATAACTCTCTTGTTTACTTTATTAATCTGTATAAGGTTCAAAAATAAAATTATTAGAGTAAGTTATTAATCATTCTATCATGCAATATGATTTTGGTTTATCGATTGCTGCAATTAAGACACTCAATTCTATTTTAATAAGTGATACTTAATCTACATACTTTTCTATTTCTTTTTAATCTTCAAGTACTGTTTAAACAAAGATTGATACAAATACTCTAGCATTATCAAATAATTCAGAAACTGCTGAATTAAGAGAATGTAATTTCAATTTTAAAGTTAATTTATCACTTATTCAAAGAATTAAGATAAAAATCATAATAAGCATAGCTAAATTTGAAATGAAAAATTTATTGTCTCAATCATTCTATACTTATTCTTAGAATGTTATTATTGATTATTTATAAAAATTTCTGACATTTGAATTTTAAATGGATGATATCAAAACAATGATTATTTAATAGGCTTAATAAAAAGTTAATTATTATCAAAAACTCAATCAAGATAGTTCCTTTAATCTCAATAATATTTTATAAATAACAAGAGATACATGTAATTAAATCATATAAACTAATAAAATATTAAAATCTAAATTTTCAGATTATCCTTGTTTGAGCATACAAAATGCTATTTGTTATTATGAATCTGAAATTACTAATAATTATTATGAAGCTAGAAAAGTAAGTAATTAAACTTCTATGTCTGATGAAAAATTTTTAATGTTTAATTCAAGTTTGATTAGTAATAAAGATAAGATTGGTTATCTTCTAATCGAAATCTCAAATGATTTTTAATAAACAGAGATTAAATTTGCTTCTAATTAATTTTAAAAATTATTTGAAAGAAAAAACTATGACTAAAAATTACAATTAGATGATCTATTACCTAAATTTCTTATTAAATAACATCCTACTTTTATTTAGAATTTTTTAACAACAGGACATTCAAAATTTTTCTAAAATTTTCAGTTAAATTTTTTAAATACAAATGATGGATTAATAAAAGGAGTAGGAATGTGTTATGATTTAACTAAAATAGAGAAATAATAAGATTAATTGATTTTTGCAGTTTTCTTTTAAGAATTATCTGACTCTAAAGCATATGTTTTGGTTGATGGAATTACAAAGTATAGTTATTTTAGTGAATGTTTTTTGAAAAAATTGGGGTTTCAAGAACATGAGATTAAATTTATTAAATCTTCAAATATCTTATCAAATTTATCAATTTCATATTTATTACCTGATTATGATACATTAATTGATATAAATGAATAAGAAATTAGATTACAAGGAGTTGATTTATATTTTGCTAATATCTTTAGATTATTTAGTACAATATTTACAGAAAAGAAAGTTTAAAATTCTTAGAACACATTTACAAAAATTGCTTGGCATAGAAAAGATAAATTATTTAAATATAGTGTCAATTTATAAATAACAAGAAGATAGTTTAATGAATTATATTACATAATAATTGAAATATTATCAATAGAAGCAAATTCATAAACTAATATAATTGATTCAATAAATCGAATTGAATGCCAAAATTATTTATAGAAAAATGAATGTTCAATAAGTGAAGAATCTGAAAGTTATTCTTCTGGTTAAATCAACCTTTAATATTAAGATGTACCAAATAAAGTTGAAATATTTCAAGGATTAAAAAATGAATTTATTTTGTCTCATCATTAATTAGATTCATTAAGTTAACCAAGAATTACAATATGTGAACCAGGAAGGATTGTAACACCTAATGAAAGTTCATCTGATACAAAAAGAAAGTTTCATTCAAGGAATCAACAACAATTTTATTCACAAAAGCTATCCTAAGCAGATATTTAAGCTTTAATTTCAGAAAAAAAATTAGATATACCTTATGATGATGAATAGCAATAACAATTAAAAATGGATTAATTATCTGATAAGTCTTCTATAGAAGATGAATAAAAAAAGAAATTCATGAAAAAATTTGAACTTGTTTAAAAATTAATGGTTTACAAAAGACCATTAAAACTTATTGAAATTTTATCTCTTCTAACACTTTAGAATATAATCTTTACAATATTTTCTTTAATTGCTATAACTGTGATGTTTAATGACTTATCTTAAGTTCTTAAAGAAATTGATACAATATCATTACATTCAAGTATAATGGTTAAACATGACATATTCTTTTCAATTAGAGCTACCATTAAAATTTATTAGGAATATTAAAAAAAAAAAGTCCTTTTAAATGTAACAAATCTAATATCACCTTTCTATAATAATTTAGCTGAATCTTATTTAGATTATTAAAATGATTTATATAATCAGTTTTAGAATTTAAATTTATAACCTTATCTTGACGATTATTATTTAATTATTTACTAATTAGAATCCCTAAGTAATTAATAATTGTAGGAAAAGAATGTAACTGTAAGAGAAGCATTAATGATTAATCTCTAATATGAATTTGCTGTTTTGGATGCTTTTCTAAATTAAAAAGATATTTCTAATTCAACCTTTCAAGTATTTTTATTTACAAATTTTGTGAAATTACATTAATATTTGGAAGATCTAACTAAAAATTTACTTTCTGAATCAACAAACAGAAGTCTTAGTGTTGCCAGTAAATGGATGGTTATTTGGATCTTTTTTTAAATTGGAGCATTAGTTTTAGCAATTTTTAATTTTTATTGCTATTATAATTATATTACATTTTATGATAAGTTTTTATTAGCTCTAAAATTTATTGACTCAGAATTGATAGCTCAAGAAATTGAGCGATACAAAGAAATGATAAAAAAACTAAAGGATAATAGTAGACATGTATTTGAATACAAAATTGATTTGGATTAAATTTAATAATCTAAAACTAATAAACGATAATTATCAATTAAAAACAAAGAAATCATCAATAAAAAAGTCATAAAATTACGAAGATTTTCATCATTTATGTTAATATTTGTTTTGAATTTAATTTTTGGAGGTTACTCTGCCATAATTAATTAAAGAACATAAATATATTTAAATAAATACGAAAAAACAGCAAATTTATTCAAACTCTTTTAGGATTTAAGTTTAAGTGGAGGAAATTGCTTTTTATATAAAGAAATATTACTTGGTTTTAATAATTATACTTTTTATTTTTAAGAAGATAGAGGAAATATGTATAAGATGCTATACAATTCTTTAGATTCTATTTAGTAATATTTAAACTTAAGTAATACTTTAGATTTTAACACTTATCTTGCTACAGATTCTTTTATTATTCTTTTCAATGATTTAAAAACTAATTCCTTATGCTAATATTTTACTCAAGTATGTAAAAAATTATGATATAGGAATATTTATATCCATATTGCTAATTATCATTTGATGGTGTTCTATCTTCAGGGTTAGTTTCATCCTTAAATTACATATAAAATACTATCAAAACTTAATAAGCCATCAACAACTTTACGTTTAAAACAGACTATAACTTATATGAATAAGAAGGAAGTTAAATAATAACAAGAGCTTTCTTGAATATGTCTTTAACTTTTAAAGAAGATTTAACATCACTGACATAAAATTAAACTGACTTAGCATATGTATTTATTCTTATTCTTATTTAGAATTTATCTATTGCATTTTTCATATACTCATTCATTGTCACATTTTGTTTATTATTTTATCTAAAGTATCATTTAACTAATGAATACTATATAATTAGAAGAATTATAAGCTTAATTCCAATTAATGTTTTAATGTTTGATGAGACACTAGACAGATATTTAAGGGAGATTGCCTTGCACCAAGAATTATTGTGAAAAATAGTTTATACCAAAAAATTTATGGTTTTCTTTTGAATTCAAAATGATAAAAATAGTTATTATTTTCTGTTTTATTAATGTTGTTTTCCTATATAGAATAAATAAAGTTAAGTACTTTCAATTATATTTATTTTATAATAAAATCTTATTAACTATATTTATATGTATATTAAATTTTTTACATTATAAAATCATTTGAATGAAAGAGTATTTTTATTCAAAGTGATCTATGATGGCTAGAGTTGGGAAATAAGAAGAACAATAGGATAATTTTAACAATTAGAAAAGGATATGGCCAATAATATATTTTACAAAATTTTCTAAAAAAATAAGATCACATTTGAGTAATGCTTATTCATGCATAACTTTTTAATATCTCTTTTAATTTAATTAAGATGGTGTAAGTTTATCATCAGGAACATTTAATAAATTATATTTTAATTCATCTAAAGCTTCTTTAGGTGCTAAACCAAGTTTAACTTATAGAGTTGTAATTTTCTTTTTAAGTTCATCATTATTTTAATCTGTTTCTAATTCCTATTATAATGACAATAATTGTTATTCTAATTAAGACTTCTTGTTTTATCTACTTTATTATATAGATTCCTATAATCTAACTCTCATTCTTTATCTATTTTCATCCTTTCTCTTTAAATCTTCTGCACTTACAATTTTCTATACAATAGGTATATCAATATATATTGGATCTAAAAATTACAATTAATCATCATAAAATCTATTTTATTCAGATATTTTATCTCTATATCCATAATATTATTATGGTCCCTAGAAATAACTCAATTAGAGTTCATAATCTATAGCCACACTAGTATATTATTTATGCCAATAATCCATTTAACCATATGTAAATTTCAAATGTGGATGTCTCAATTAGATTGTTTAATAAAAGTATTTCAAACTGTTTAAACCTCCCAAATTCAGTCTTTTGATATTTGAATATATCACTTGACCATTAACAATTGGTACTACAT
>CAJJDO010000021.1:609062-660382 GCA_905183005.1 Paramecium pentaurelia | reverse complement strand
ATTTGAATGAAAGAGTATTTTTATTCAAAGTGATCTATGATGGCTAGAGTTGGGAAATAAGAAGAACAATAGGATAATTTTAACAATTAGAAAAGGATATGGCCAATAATATATTTTACAAAATTTTCTAAAAAAATAAGATCACATTTGAGTAATGCTTATTCATGCATAACTTTTTAATATCTCTTTTAATTTAATTAAGATGGTGTAAGTTTATCATCAGGAACATTTAATAAATTATATTTTAATTCATCTAAAGCTTCTTTAGGTGCTAAACCAAGTTTAACTTATAGAGTTGTAATTTTCTTTTTAAGTTCATCATTATTTTAATCTGTTTCTAATTCCTATTATAATGACAATAATTGTTATTCTAATTAAGACTTCTTGTTTTATCTACTTTATTATATAGATTCCTATAATCTAACTCTCATTCTTTATCTATTTTCATCCTTTCTCTTTAAATCTTCTGCACTTACAATTTTCTATACAATAGGTATATCAATATATATTGGATCTAAAAATTACAATTAATCATCATAAAATCTATTTTATTCAGATATTTTATCTCTATATCCATAATATTATTATGGTCCCTAGAAATAACGCAATTAGAGTTCATAATCTATAGCCACACTAGTATATTATTTATGCCAATAATCCATTTAACCATATGTAAATTTCAAATGTGGATGTCTCAATTAGATTGTTTAATAAAAGTATTTCAAACTGTTTAAACCTCCCAAATTCAGTCTTTTGATATTTGAATATATCACTTGACCATTAACAATTGGTACTACATCTGTATCCCATTATGCTATCTAGTTTGATTGTTTATTAGAATCCTTAAATTAATTTATAAAACTGCGAATCACTACATCAGGGGCTTGAGTTGTTGCATAGCCCTTTCAATAAAACAATGCTATTGATGTTTGATTATCGATTATCCATAATCTATAAAGATAGGCACATCATTTTTTGCACTTGCATAATTATCTCTCATATAATTCATTATTGATAATTAATTTAGTAAATTTTAAACTTTATGAACTAAATAAATGTATTCAAAATATCAACTAAATGCAAATGGAATCTATATATGTACATTTTATGATTTTTAATAAATCATTCTTTCAAATACAAACATGTTTGAATTTCTTCAACGTGATATAACTCTGATTGGTTAGTGTAAACTTTTTTAAATATTATAATATCTTAAATTGATCACATATTTGTATTAAAAATTTATAAATAAAGCTTAAACATATCAAGTATATCTATCATTTGATTCCAACATCAATTTTTAGGCATTTCCAAATACCTTTCTTAACTTTATCTCCTTTATAATCAGAACTATTAAATCAAATAATAAATCTTATAAGATCGCATAGAAATTTAATAAATCTTTCTTTAAAGAGGGAGGCTTTATTTATAATGTTTCTTTATTAGTAATTGAATTAGGATATTAAGATATTCCAAATAAATTTTTCAGAATCTCTTTAACTTAACATTAACTTGCAGGTGAAAATGTTATATTATCACTTACAACAATTAATATTATGATTAAATGATTATTTACATATAGAAATATTTTCTAATAAAAATTGGAGATTTAAATTTATATTTTAAGAAAAAAATAATATGATACTTAAATTGCTTTATTAATTTCAATTTAAATAAGTTAATATTATGCTTAATTTTTTTAAATGATTTATCCAGATAAGGTTGTATTGAATTGATATATTGATCTATTTCTAATTTTCCAAGTTAATTAGATAAATCATTAAAAAAAGTTTAATTTTTATATATTAAAGTATTTCTAATATCAAACAACCACTTCTACTGTCTCCCTTAATGATTTGGCATTTTAAAGCTAAAAAATAATTTTTAAGACATTATTTTCTTCGATAATAACTTATGAGAAAATTCTACAAATTCTCATTATCTGTTACTGATGAAAATAGTTTTTAAGTAACAAATAGCTCCATCAATATCATAGTAGAAATATTACAATAATATCATGGTTTCGTAATAAATTATTTATATTTTATAGATTGTTTTATAATTTTAATGTAAAAGTTATTTAAATTGTAAAATTTAATTTTATAGATATATAAATAAATTATTTAATACTATTATTTAACCCATATCCTAAATAATTTATCATTTCGTTAATTTCCTTTAAGCATTGCAAGGGTTCTCAACTATACAAAAGATTTCTTATTTAAGATCATGATGTTCAGATGTCTTTGAGGTTTTGCATTTTTACCAAATTGGATGAACAATTTTAATTAGATCAATTATTAAAGTCATAAATAGTATAGTGCTCATTAAACTGATAATAATCCAACCTATGATTATTAAAACATCTGGTTAATCTTGGTAAAAATCATTTACTAAGTACATCCCCAAAATAATAAATTATAAAAAATGAGATGCTAATTATTTAATATTTTCTGAAGGTAGCATTAGGATTTTTCGAATATACAGAAAGTATATAAATTGGAATTCATTTAAAAGGCATAACAATATTTGTATTTATGAGGATTCAAAAAAGAAAATTAAAAATGAAATAAATAACATTTTTTGCATACACAAATAAGTAAAACTGTTACTCTTCTATGATTATATTTATTGTTTTTTAACTAATGGGATGCTAAATGAAGATCTTTATATCAATAGTAATATAACTCCATATAGGATTGAAATCGCAATAGAAACACCTAATTTACCTTCAAAATCAGATTTTTGAAATCTTAAGGCTAAAAATGTATTTAAACCAAATTCATAAATCATTGCTAAAAATATAGCTTAAATTGGTTCAATTATGCTGATTATTTAAATTCTTAGACAAAGTTTTTATATTGAATTTACTATAAGTAATAACATTTGATTAGATTAAAAACATGTCAATTAATGAATTTTTTTTAAGATTAAAAATGTTACTTTTTTTAAACAAAAATATGCAAGAAAAAATATAGCATAAACTAAAAATAATTATGCAAAATTATTTAAATAATTTGCATTCCTGTCATCCATTTCAAAAATAGGTTTAGAATGATAAAAAGATACAATATCCTTCATTGAACCATTAGGATTCATTCCAAGAAAATCAAAAAAATTGGTCAATTGTATAATTTTAAATGTCTCATAAAATCTTTGTAGGTTTACTCCAATTCTTGAATTTATGTATTTCAAATAATAAAGTTATTAAATAGTATCTAATAAATTGGAAATAATTTCTCCTTATCCAGATATAGATGATATAGCAATAGTCATTGCCACAATTTTGATTATGTAATCATTAAGTCCAATCAAAGATGTCATAACCTTTTATTCTTAATCTCTTAAAACATTTGATGAAGATAGTCTTATACTTATTGAATCTTATGATATCCCAGCTCCATCCTAATTAACTAAAATGCCTTTATCAACAAATCTTAATAAAAGAATAGGATTTTAAACATATTTAATATATTCAACAGATACTTAAATATCTACAAATTAAAGTTCTTATGTAATATTTGTTTTTGCTATAATTTAAATCAATGCTAAATCTGTCTAATTTTAAATCTCAAATTTTAAACTATCAAAATAATCTTATTCAGTTACTCCGGCTATTAATTACATTTTAGAAGTGTATTTAAGTCTGATAAATTATATCCCTTATTGTTCTCTTTCAAATTCTAATATTGGAAATGAAGAACTTAAAATAGCACATTCATTGTCTCTACATATACTATTTTCTGATTATGTACAATCATCATCACAACCATCTCCATTTATTAGATTACCATCATCGCATTATTCTAGATCAATCAAAACTCCATCTCCACATTAAGAAAAGCACATATTATCAAATAATTAATATCCAATAAAGCAAGTCAAACATTCATTAATTTCACAAAATTCACAATTTTTAATATTACAATTAGAATTATTATATTAATAGCATTTATAATCAAATAATTCATAACCTTCTTTGCATTAAAGACAATAATTTTAAGGCGAACATGTTTAACAATTAACACCACATTATAATTTGCATAAATTACATTCATCATCAGAAATTTCATTACCATCATCGCATTCTTCAAAAGGTTATATAGTTATTCCATCACCGCATAATGGTTTACAAGATAAACTTGTAAATGAATAATATAATCCATTTTCACAACTAATTTGCTCTCTATAACATTCACCTTTAATGCATTTACAACCTGGTTGACATGAATAGTAACATTTATGGCATCCATCATATTCAATATCATTGCCATCATCGCACTCCTCGTTCAAATATACAAAGCCATCTCCACAAATACTATAACATTAATTAGTCTCTTGATTATAATAACTTCCAGGTTAAGTGCATTATTATAGATATTCACATTAAAAAGTAGTTGGAGCAATAATTGTGTTAATTTAACAGAGAATACATTTTCCAAACTCACATATTTCACAGGTTTCACTACATTAATACTTGCATTAATAACATCCATCAAGTACCAAATAATTATTATCTTCACATTCTTCTGTTCCAGATATTATCCCATCTCCACAAATTGGTTCACATTTATTAGTAAATATATCTAATTTAAAATTCTTATAACAAATTATGCACTAATTATTTATCTAAATTTAACAATATTAAATTAATTAAGGTAAAACATCCATAATTTAAATTTTAAGTATTTCATTTTTTTTCTAAAATTCACAAATATTTTAAAGATCATTTAATAAATATCCTTATTGGCATTCTTAACAGATTCCTTAAATTGTTATTTTACAAAATTCAATTATATTTTATTTATATTATTCTTAAAAAGGTATTATTGGAATTTACCTAACATCCACACATTCACCATTAAAAGCTTCAAATCCATCAATACAAAATAAGCAAATTCCATTAAGACATTCCAAACATTCTGATTAACATTAATAAACACATTAATGACATCCATCAAATGGATATTAATTGCCATCATCACAATCCTCACCTTCTACAATCATTGAATCTCCACAAATGTTCCTACAATAACGATTTATAAGTTTAAAACCAACTTTACATGAAGTACACCCAATAGTTGTGCATGTTAAACAGGATTATTAACATGATAATCGACAATTATAACATCCATCTAACATTAGGGTGTTAAAGTCTTCACATTATTCATTTCCAACATAATATTTATCTCCACATGATTCAATACATAGTTTTGTATAAGGATCTAAAACCCATCCAAAAGTAAGACAATCACTGCAATATCCTTTGTTACATCTTGTACATTATGGTTAACATTCAATTTTACATTAATAGCATCCATCAAATTAAATGGTATTTGAATCATCACATTCTTCTAATCCACTAACAATGCCATCACCACAAATATCTATACAAGGTAATACAGTAGTAGCATCACAAACAGTACATTAAGCAGGACATTAAAATCTACAATTATGACATCCATCAAATTAGATTAAATTTCCATCATCACATTGTTCCTCAAATACAACTTATAAATCTCCGCAAATAGGTAAACATTAATTATTTATATTGTCATAACCAGATGGACAAACAAAAACTGCACAATTATTATCATGCCAAATGGAAATACCATCACCACAAATCTTATAACAAGATGTAAATAATGCATCTTCCACAGCTGGACATTATATACAAGAATCTTAACTATTATCATAATATCCTAATTGACATTTACAATCGAATCCATCCAAAATTCTAAATTGTGTTGAATGACAAGCTAAACAAGATGAATCTGATTATTCAAAACACTTTTCACATTTCATTGAACAAGATAAACATTACAATTAAAATTCATCAAAGTAATATCCATTATTACATTCACAAGTATTTTCATTTAATATTAAATTAACTAAAACTATGCATGCTTAACAATTCTTATTAGTAGGACCATTGCATTTGCTACAAAGTTTATCACATGGTTAACATTGTTCTATATTATTTTAGTCATAATAACCATCAAAACATAAACATTATCCATTTTCTAAATATCTTAAAGATGTAGATTCACAATGTATACAATAGCTACTTGATTAACATTATTTACAAGTATAATTGCAATCTAAACAATTAGTGCCATCATAGTATTAATTAAGTTGACAATTTAAAATACAAGTTGTAGTTACTAATCTATAGTTAGGCTTACATGTTTAACAATCATATTCATTTAAACAAGTAAGACATTCATTAGGACAATTTTCACATGTAGAAGTAGTATCATCTAGAAACTAATTTGATAAACATTATGATTATTCTACTTTTACTATGCTTGAATCATAAGCCATCCAAACATCACATGTCAATTCATTTGAACATTAATTGCAATATGGTTTACAGTAATGAACAACAATATAGTAGTTTGATAATCCACAATAGGAATCAATAACATTAACACCATAACATTATATTGCAATTGTTAAAGTAGGATTATAGGTTAAGACCTATTCTATAATTTAAACTGGATTAACTGAATATAAAACTCTGTTTTCAGTACCATTATTGATTTCATATGAAAAATAATTTAGAGGGGAATTCGGAAAATTTGGACCAAAAATAATCTAAAAATATATTGTTAAAGAATGATGTGGATTTAAAGTATATATCTGGGAAAATCTTGATTATGCCCAAACAAATTTTCCACCAAAAATAATTTTATTAGGAAGATAAGACCAAAAAATATCTAATCCTTTTTTTAAATCCATTAAAGAATTTTATTCTAATACAAAAGTTGCATTTAAAGTATCTTTTACTGTGAAATCATAGAATTCTTTAATCAAATATTTGGAATCTATATTAGATAAGATTTAATATTACATTTAGTTACTTAATCATAATATGTACAAATAGAATTGATTAAAAGGGAATTTACAGGACAATTAGATTAGGAACAAGTGCCATCTGAAACTTTGTAGAATCCACTTGCACAAGTTTGACACATATATCTTTTATTACAAAGTATACAATTAAGAGGACAAAAACCAGATGTAAGTGTGAATAATCTTAAAAACCACCCTGCATTAGGTTGACTATTTAATATAAATTTGAATACGTAAAGTTTCCTTGGATTACAAAAATAAATTTCTTATCTAAAATGTTTAAAAACATATCAAGTTCAATAAAAATATTATTTGTACAACTCCCTGTATTTGGATGCGACTTAAAATCTCTTAAATTTACATTATGATATTGGAATTGGGTTCCATCATAATAAGTTGAACCATAATAAGTAGAATTAATATAAAAAGACACACCTGATCCTGCTGGAGTAGTATTACAATAAATTAGTTGAACTTGCACTCCAAAAGTATAAAATCCATTATTTATGTCTAAAGAAATGTAAGTCCCTTCTCTAAAGTGAAATACTCCATAATTGTAAGGGGAAACTTTTTTGTTTGAAACATCAATATGCTATGGATCATATAATATATTCCAATTTAATAGTGTAGACAAATCTAAATTAACTAAATTAGACTAAAAAAATTATGTATGTTTGAAGCCAACACAAATCCGATTTTACGACTTGACTATTGAGTTTTGAATAGGGCATTATTCTATGCAAACCCCATTAGACAACCTACTTTATCTAATTGAACATCTACTAAATATTACATCCCAAGCTTAACAATCTATCAAGTTTGGTCCATTGCATTATAAGCATTTTGGATAGCATGATAAATAGCCAACATGCACATTTCGAATTAACGCTTGATTTATTGAGTTAAGTATGTAAAAAACAGGATAAGTTGAATTATTTGATGTGTAAGGTAAGATTAGATAAAATGTTTTAATTTCGAATTAAATTGAATCACACAACCCCTCTGAAAATTATAAAGGATCTAATGTTGTATATCTGACTTGAAATAAATGATTATCATAAAGGATTTCTATGGCGTCATCTACCCATTAAGATGTGAAATAGACATCAAATAGCAATAATTTATACGCATTAGGTGCTTAAGGGCTTAATGTTGTTGTATTTTAAATGACAGATATTTATAGGTTGTCTAAAACGATTGCAGTTTATGGTGAACTTGAACAATTTACAAATTTGGCTGGACTATTTGTTAAAAAGTTTTTGAAACCATAAATGCAATTAATATTAGTACAATAAATATTCTTAGCTTCGTAAACTCCATTATAGATATTAGTCCATTAAGAATTAAGCTAACAATACATCTTTGTTAGACATAAGAGAAAAAGGAAAATCATAATTAATTTATCCATGAAAAATATTATTAATACTAATCTTTAATAATGTTCATATTGTAATTATATTAATTGTTAATAATACTCTTTTTTTGGTATTAATTTTTTCAAACATAATAAATTTTCTATGTTTTTGTAATTAACTGAAATGAAATATTTTTTTTTTTAATTGCTTATTTCCTATCTTTGTTCATTTCCTGAATAGTTTTATAACAAAAGATTGTTGTTTAAAAATTAGAATGAGATATTAATAATAATTTTACATATTTTAATATTATGATTAATAAAATAAATACCTAATATTCAAGTTTAGGTCCAATCTTTATAACAAAGGCTACTTATCATTAAATTTTGAATCAATTATTCCATATCAAATATTCTTTTTTATTATAAGTATGTCTAATTGAGTGAGCATTCAATATATAGAATAATATAAAATTATTTAATTGATGTATTAATAGTTATTCTATTGTATAAATTAAATTTTATTAACCAATTTTCACCTAATCATAATATGTATAATCTATATTTTTATTAATAAATAATCATATAAGAAGAGAATTATATATATTGATGGAGAATAAAATAAAGTTAATAAATTGTTATAAAAAATAGTTAATATTTTTCTTACTATTTATAAATTCAAAGCTATTAACTAATATTTATGTTTATGCTAATTAACATATTTATATATATTTTCGAAATGGGAGATTTGAATTCAATTTATTTTATCAATAATTTTATTATATAAATTGATATATTTATTAATATAATATTTTATATCAAATTATCTCTATTATCATTATATTTAAGTTAAATCTAATAAATTCAGATATTAGTCTATTCTATGGTAGTGTAATTTCTTTTTTAGAATTAATAATTTAAATAATGTTTCTTTAATGTAAATGAATAAAACATATATCACTATATACAAATAATTTTATATTTGTCTTATCATATAAAGATGAGACTTTCTGAAGATTTTCTAGACCATCCACATTCATTTCCAGTCATTAAAAAATTTTAATTTTTGTATGAATTAGTAAATAATGAGTTTCTGAGAGTTTTCCTTCTATTTAAATCACTATATTAAGGTTTTTTGCCTTGTATTGAACCTTAAAACCTTAAACTTTAAAGTGGTGACTTTACAGAAAATATGATTTTTTAAATCATCAAGGCTTTGTCTTCATTATCTGAAGTTGATGTATTTACATGAGAATTATAATTTGATTATTTTCTTGAATCAGATGACGACAATTTAAAGTAATTACTAAATTTAATTGGTTCTCTGTTCTCAGATTTGTACTATAACTTAAATTTCTGACTTCTCATTGTTTTTATTCTTCTACTTTGTTCAGTTTGCATTCTCTAACAACTTAAATTGTTAATGGACATTTAATTAGACATTACTTGTGAAGTTGAGTTTATTCTTATTTTTTATCTTGGGCAGTAAATAGATATCAGTGTTGCATTTTTGTTTTTATTACCTTACATCTATCTTTATATTTAATTTATATTAATTATTGTAAGAATCAAATTAGATAAACATTTCCTGAAAATGGTTTTCAGTAATATTTAAATCACGTCATCAATATTATATTAATATTTTTATAAAAAGATTCATTTATATTACATTATAAGCTTGTGCATTCATTAAACAATATACATTGTGTATTTTTTTAGATTAAATTATTTTCTTTTTAACAAAATATAAATCTAACTTAATATTACAAAAATCTATCTATTTGAATGAGGTTTGGTTTATAAGCATTTGTCAATCGAATAATCTATAATTTCATCCTAATCTCAATTCTTTTTTCATTTAGTTTTTATGAAAGTAATTTTTCTAAAAATTTGTTTAGTTATGTTTATAGTATATATTTTTATATTCCTTCAATATTTGCAGTTGAATAGCATTATAGATTATTTATCATAATCATTTTATTATAAACAATTAATTTCTACTTTAATACTTTCCATATTGAAATCCATTTATATCAAAGTTAGAACTTAATTAATCATCCTTATTACTTTATGGACATACTTTTGACCAATATTCATAATATAATTTTTAATTATAAAAAATTCTTTTTATTTAGATTGATTTCATATTATTGAGAAATTATTTTTCATTTCATATAGTTTTTTTATTTATTATTATTTATGGGGTATTGGTAATTAAGTATTTAAGCAAAAATTATATAATATTTAAATATCTAATTCATGCTTAATATTCTAAATTGTTTTAATAATTATTGATTATTGAATGATATTTAAATATTATTAATTTTATAGAAGTTACAGATGTTTGTTTAGAATTTTAATTTATTTCAAACTATGAATAATTATTTAAAATCTAGTAATACAAACATTTATTGAAATATTATTGTGTACTAATATTCAATAATTTGTAGGAATAAATTTATTAAAATTCTTATAATAATGATCTTTGGAGCATAAAATTAATATTTAGAATAAAAATTTAATTTTTATGCAGTTAAATGAAAATGAAGAAAAAATCATAAAAGACTTATTCAAAAAAGTATGATCTCATTCATTATATTAAAGGTTACTTTATATTATAAAGATTATATGTCTATGCCAGATGATGGTGATTTTCCTAATCAAAACTGTGTAGATGATATTGCAGCATCATTTAGAATAATTTGTTAAATAGTTGAATCATTTTTGATAGGTTATAAATAATTATAACATCAGCATGTTTTATTAGAATAAAAATTAGTTGAAGCTGAATAAGAAATTAGAAATCATATAAGAGTAAATCTTAATATTATAAAAGATTTAACAAGAAATAAAGGTTTGGGGAGATTCTTTACAGGATGAGATCATATCTTTAAAATAGGACTTAAAACGATAGAAAGTAAAAGTGTTGGTAAAAAACAAATTTAATGAATTCTTAAGACTCTTGAAAGAGATTTAAGTTTATAGAAAAATTATAAAAATGCATGTACAAGTTAAGAAAGATTACCAACAGAAACAACGTAAGATAGGCAAGAAAAAATGTTGAGTTTGTTGTCTTCTCAAAAATCAAGATAAATATAAGGTTAAGGATATAAAAAGAAAAATATGAAACTTTAATATTTTGAAGATAAATAGTAAATTATTTTTATATAATAAGAAACAAGTCCTTTACACAACTTGCCTAATAGTTCTTAAATTCATCATTATCTAAAACATTAAGATCTGGAATAGTCACTTAGAAAAAGAAAAAAGCCACTACTAAATAATGTAAAACAAACTAAGTTAATCTAAAAATTAAAAATTAAAGGTGTCATTCTTAATAAGAAAGAGCCAAAACATTAAATGATTAATCGTTTTACTATTGAAATAAGAGTTATTATATTAAATAAAATACTTGTTTTTTTAAATGAAACTTTTTCATACAACTTTGAACCCATTAAACTTGGTATCTTTTAATTATTTTGATTTAAAAATTGGCATAGAATGACAGAGTTTCAAGGGTGTAAACAATAAACCTTAAAAAATCTATGACGTTGTTATTGAATGATAAAATAATTAAATTATACTTGCTGAGGCAGCAGTATGTAATATTCATAAGCCCTATTAAACTATATTAAGAGAAAAAAAAAAAATTTCATGAATTTATATAAAATTTAAGTTTTTGATCATTATTAAGTTTTATATATATCATTTTATAGAGCTCTATTAAAAATTCATGATTTCTAAATTAAGAAATTAATATTCTGAAATTTGAAAATACTCAGTATTTAAAGTTTGAGATCTTCTTTAAAATATTTCAAAAAAATTTAAATAATTTTTCTTATCCCCTAAAGTTGATAATTTTAATAATAAAGTAATTTATTTATTATTTGATACAATTAAAGAAAGGTCTTAAAATTGGTAAACATACTTTATGATTCTTAAATCTCACAAAAAAAAGTGATATTTCAAATTTCCATATATAGATACATCAAAATGTAAATGGTTAAAATTTTGTACAATAACAATTAATTAATATTTATCAGAAATTATTTATATGATAGATTCTTAAACTTAATAGAGATTTAGAGATATTTAATATAATAAAATAGATGTTTAACCTATTAATCATACTACAATAAAGGATTTAATTGGAACCTTAAATAATAAAGTATTTGATGAAAAATTCGAATAAAAATACTCAAATTATTTGAATGAAAGAGTATTTTTATTCAAAGTGATTTATGATGGTTAAGGTTGGGAAATAAGAAGAACAATAGGATAATTTTAACAATTAGAAAAGGATATGGCGAATAATATATTTTATTTCATTTTCCATAAAAAGAAAATTACAGGTAGTTTAGAAAGGGATGATCCAAAAAAAACATTAGTTTTACTTCATAAATTCTTAAAGATGATAACAAGCAATGAAATTATTCCATAATGTGTATTAACATTTTTAGAGATTTCTTGTATCAATTTGCCATTCAAAATGAAAGAAGGCTTTATGGAAAAGAAATCTGGTGGTAGATCAACTAGAACATGTTGTTAGTCATTAGAAACAAAGCTTGCAAAATGGGACAAGAGGTATTTTATTATAACTTAATAATCCCTTCTCTACTTAAAAGGACCTGAAAAGGAAAGATGTTAAATTAGAGAATGTCTAAGTTTTGACAATGATTTCAGTTTTTTGTATGGAAAAAAGGAGACAGGAGATGATAATAAAATAATAATATTCTTTTCATAGAGGAAATTAATCTTGAAAGCTGAAAATTTGACAGCTTACATAGACTTTATCTATTCTCTATTTAAATCGATAAAGGAAAGTCCATATACAAAGTTGCATAGATTTGGATCGTTTTCTCCTATAAGGACTTCAGATTGTAAATGGTATATTGATGGAGATTAATATTTTGAAGATGTTTGTGATGCAATCTTGTAAGCTAAAGAAACTATATATATTACTGATTGGTGGTTGAGTCCAGAAATGTATTTAAAGAGACCTGTTGACGTTAGGAAATATGCTTAATCGAGTGAATTTCTTTATACTAGACTTGATAATGTATTGAAATTAGCAGCTGATAAAGGAGTTAAAGTTTTAGTATTATTGTACAATGCTTTACTATCATTTTTATATAATGATCCAAAACATTCAAAAATGTAATTAGAAAGTATGTCTCCAAATATTAGGGTATTAAAACATCCATCTCAAGCAATACCTAAATTATTTTCTCATCATGAAAAAATGGTTGTTATAGATTAAAAAATTGGATTTATGGGTGGTTTAGATTTATGTTTTGGAAGATGGGATAATTAAAAACATCTTTTATTTGATGTTCATCCTTTTGAATAATTATGGCCTTAAATTGATTTTTCAAATTCTAGAGTTAGAGATTTCTTTGATGTAAGAAATTACGAATAAACACTTTTAAAAGAAAATGAACCAAGAATGCCTTGGCATGATATAGCTATTTGTAATTATTTATTATATTTTTATAGAAATTAAAGGAGATTCAGTTATTGATTTATCAAGGCATTTTGTTTAATATTGGAATCATGTAATGATGACTAAATAAAAAAAGAAAAAGTAGGAATTAATACATGCTAATGATTTAAAAATGGAAGGATTTGTTCCTACTGATACTTCAAGTTTTATTGATTATTCAAATGTTGTTTATGCTGGAAGAAAAGAGTCTTTAATTTAAATGAAGCAGCCTATTCTTTTAGATTAAATAAAAACGAAAGAAGTTTAAATAGAAATGAATTAAACAATTTAATAAGATGATTATGAAAATTAACGCTAATCTAATGCATAGCTATTTATTCAATAGCAATATAAAGATTTTATTAATTAATAGATGTAAGAAAAAAAATTAATACCAACAGTAGATGATGATGATGAAGAATAAAACTATTATATTTTAGAAAGTAAATTAATTAATTAAGATAAATGGAAAAGTAAAATTAAAGCTGAAAAATCTGATTTAAAAGTTTTAAAGAATTCTGGAATGTAAGCAAAAATGAATTTAGAATTTTTCATTCCTCATATAGAGATGAATTAAAATTAATGTATTTTTTCCATCTTCATTTATAGAAAGTTGCATTACATAATTAACAAGATCATCTGGTACATGGTCAACTGGCATTAAATAAACTGAGAAATCTATTTAAAATGCTTATCTCTCTCTTATTTAAGATGCTAAACATTATATTTATATTGAAAATCAATTCTTTATTAGTAATACAGCTGGTTATCCTGTTAAAAATTTAGTGGCTAATGCTCTAATATCTAGAATTAAAGAAGCACATGAAAAGTAATAGAGATTTAAAGTTATTGTCTTTGTTCCATTATTACCAGGTTTTGAAGGTGAAATTGATTAATCAAATTCTGCTGTTCTCAAAGTTTAATTACATTTTGAATATCAAACCATAAGTAGAGGAGGCAAATCTATAATAGAAACCTTAAAACAAGATGGAATCAAACCAGAAAATTACATTTAATTCTTCGGTCTTAGATAACATGAATTATCTCCAGAACCAAATTCAATACCTGTGACTGAAATTATTTATATTCATTCAAAATTAATCATAGTTGATGATGAAATTGCATTAATAGGATCTGCAAATATCAATGATAGAAGTTTATTAGGAAATAGAGATTCAGAACTTGCAATTATTGTTTAAGATTAAATAAAAGTTGATTCTATAATGAATGGTATACCATATAAAGCATCTAAATTTGCACATACTCTTCGTACTGCACTTTATATGGAACATTTTGATATGAAATATGAATAAGTTATTGATCCCTTGAGTTTATAATTTGAAAAGGAATCAACTGCATAAGCTAACATTAATACAAGAATTTATAAATAAATTTTTGCTTGTTACCCTCATGATGATATTAAGAAAGTATCTGATTATGAAGAAGTATTCAATTATTTAATTAATTTTAGTTTAAAGCAAAAAAACATTTAGATGAATATGATTAATTAAAGTAGTTTATTAAAGGTTTTGCAGTAACTTTCCCATTATAATTTTTATGTGAAGAAAATTTAAATATTAAAGTTTCATAAAAAGAATACTTAGTTCCTGAAATAAGTTTCACATGACATTTTTGTATAATCGTTAATTTATGTTAAAATTATATACATTAATCAAAAATATATTCAAAAATGGATAAAATTTAAATATATCCTAATTAAAAATTGGATCATTTAAAGTACTTTATTAGATCTATATTTGTTTTATAAGTCTTATTCTTTAACAATTATATGTAAAATTTAGAATTAAGATATTTATTAATTAAAAAAAACAATTAATCATGATGATACTGTTTTTGTTTTGAAATAATGTTAATAATTTATGATATATTTAGGATATTAATTTTGAGAAAAGAAAAAGTTTAATAAAATGATGTTATTGAATTATAATTATATTTATAATTCAATAATAATTTATGTTTGATAGATTCGGACTTTTAGAGCCATATCGATCTTAATCTGAAATCATGAGGATCAATGATCATTCAATTTGGCTTGGTGATTATTCAGCTGCATTAGATATTGTTAATTTAAAAGTTAATAATATAAAAAGTGTATTGTCAATTATTCATTCTATGGATGTTAAATATACAGATATCAATCATAAAATCATATATATAAAAGATAAACCAGATATTGATATATTCTAATACTTTGATGTTACAAATGAATTTATTGAATCAGCTTTATAATAAGGTTCATTATTAGTTCATTGTTCAATGGGAATAAGTCGTTCACCTGCAATTGTTATAGCATATATTATGATGAAATTTAAATATCCTTTTTCAAAAGCTTATCATATAGTTAGAAAGAAGAGACCAATAATTTGTCCAAATTTTGGATTTTCATTCTAACTAAAATAATATGAAAGGATTTGTATATAACCTAAAATAATGCCAGAAGTTGTTTATAAAGAATTTAAATGTCCTCCTATTTAATAAGTGAGAAGTATAAGTTTAAGAAAGTCTCCATAATAATAGTTTATTAATAGTTAAGTTTAGAGTGAAAGATAATAAAATAATACAAATACTTCTCTAAGTGCAAGTTCAGAAAGGAAAACAATACATTAGAAAAGAAAATAAAAAGAAAAGAAGTTACCTTAACTTCAACCTTAAATTAATTTTGGTTCTTACAATACAATTAAAGAATTTGCAGAGAAATTAAAAGCTTCAAGATTAATTCAAATAAAATACAATTGATATTTATTATATATATCTTATTACTAATAAAAAATACTAAAATTTACTTAATTATATATAGAATATATATTATTTATTATAAAAGAAAGAATGGAATAATGATGAATAGTTAGTTACATAAATTTAATCATATTCAGTAACAAATAATTGATTGTTTTATTAATTGCTGAATTATTCATCTTCTTTGTCTATTTTTTTTAAACAAATTTGATATGCATTTGCAATATCTTTAACAGCAACTAATAGGTTAACGAAATGATCTTCTTAATCCACTGAATTTCAGAATATGATCCAATCCTTACTATGCCCAATCCCGAATATCGAATTCATAAATATCAATTTCGAAATTAAATTAAAGACATTGTAAAACATTTGATAAAAATCTTAAACTAGATGAATAAATTAAATCATAGTGTTGTTATTCTAGATGCTATTAAATGACTAAATAAAGATACCTTAATGTCTCTATATACAGTCTCACTGAAATATTCAGCATCAGTCTAATATAGTTCTTCAAAGTTGGATGCTTCAAAGTCGACTTATTTTATTAAGTATAGTAGGTCTTTTAATTGATCAACCATCTATTAGAACAATTCTTCAAACTTCTTCAGCAATTCTATCTTCTCATTTAATGGAGACAAACCCTTAATTAACTAAAAACAAACCTGCTAATATTTCAATTAAATGCATATTATAGTACACTTCTAAATGATTCAAGTAATAAGATTTTCCTTTTTATATCGAATTTGTAATAGATTGAGAAACACTGTTATTAAAGGATGATCTGCTCTTTCCTAAACTTCTTGTAAATCTATTATTTGTAGATGCTGGCTCAGTAGCTTCTTATCCAGATTTTTAGCGACTATCTAATCCTTAATAATGATGAATGCGATTCATTTAATTATTATTTTATGATATTTTTGTATGTTCTAAGCAAAAATAAAACAACATTTTAATGAGAACTATAAGAAATTACTAAATTAATACACTCTCAAATAGTTAATACTGGAGAAGTAAAATTTCAATAATGATATTCCACACAAAATTTAAATTATAAGAACTTTAATGTTATTCTAGGACAAAAGAATTTTTAATTATATTCAGAAAGACTTACTTTATGATAAATATTTGCAATATTATATATAATGAGTTTATTACTATAATAAAAGATTATTATTACTATATCATATAAGAAAATTTAGAAATATTCTTTTCTCATTTAATAATAATTAATTTAGAAATGAGTACATGAGTGATTTATGCATAATATGACTATTTTCAAATGTGTTTAAAAAAAAATATGAAAAAAAAATCATTTATATTAAATAATATCAAATATTTGTTATCCTACTATTATTAAATATACATTCTCTTAATCATAATAATATTTTTATTAATTATAAGAAAGTTATTAGATTATTAAGAAACTTTTAAAGATAAATTTGTAATTTGATTATTCTATATACATAGAGTTTAGTCATTAAATTATTTATAATAAACTGGAAGATGTATTTCTAGTCCAACAATTTAAAGAGTTTTTAGATGGACTATGTAGTTAATTCTTTTCTATATTAGGCAATCTAATATTAATTTTTGTATGCTCTTTTGATTATTATTCATTACTACTTGAGAATTGACAAAAAGATTTTGTAGGTAATCTTTTTGGTTATGAATATTTCCTTTGAGTAACTTTTACACTCATCGAATTAGGTTAAATTATTCTTAAACAAGAATTATAATCTAATAAATCAGGTATTTTTTGATATTTATTACTTTTTGATTATCTAGCCTTTTTTACTCTCATTTTTTATACTTATATTTTATAATACATTGATGAATTGTTATCATAGTTGATAGTTGGGGTTAACTTTATTTCTTTTTTAATGTTGTAATATTTATTTTTTTGAGAGACTATGTGAATAGGTTCAAAATATAGGAAGTCTTAAAACTTGTTATTTATTTCAATATTATAAAATAAAGAGGTATGTAAAGGAGGATCTAAACTATATTAAGCAGTGCTCATTATGTAAATTTAGTTAAATATATTTATATAGATAAAGTCAATAATACTTAAATTATTTGATTCATAGACTTTTAAGATTAATCAGAATGATAACTAATTAAAGAGATAGTAATTTGAATAACTTAACATCCAAATTTATTATATCAAAGATTATTCACTTACATTTGAGTTTTGATAAATTTAAGTTTCTTGAAATACTGTATATATTAAATTTATACTAATTAATATATGAAACACGATTTTATTAAGGAAAGGGATTTCAAAATAATAGAGAAAATTGGGGAAGGTGCCTTTGGTTAAGTATATAAGGGATTGTATAAAGGAGAAGAAGTTGCAATAAAAGTAAAAAATTGTGAAATGCATAGTCTATGTAAGGTGCATAATTATAGGAAACATCAATAATGGAGAATCTTAAACACAAAAACATTATTAAATTTTATAAGGTAGAATTTGTTTTGATTTTATATAGTATTTTAAATAGGGAAACAATCAATACTTAGTAATGGAATATGCTGGAGGTGGTTCTTTGAGTGATTACATGAAATAAAATTTAGATGAAGAAACAATAAGCAAAATAATGAAATCTATATTTGCAGCTATAGAGTATCTTCATTCTCAATAGATTATTCATAGAGATATTAAACCAGGTAATATTTTGAATACTAAACATAATTAGATAATATCTTAATATAAAATAGTGAAGATCTTTCAAGTGTTAAGATTGCTGACTTTGGTTTAAGTTATTAGTATATGCCAGAAATTCGATATTATTAAACAGTTTCGTAATAATGTGGCACATTTATATTTATGGCACCTGAATAAATATTAAATAAAGCATACAATAAAGCAGTTGATATGTGGTCATGTGGTGTTGTCTTATATATGTTATTAAATCAAGGCAAACATCCATTTTATCCTCGAATTTCTACCAAAAAAGAATTCATCAATAGTTTTCCAGATCTAAAATATGAATAACCTTTACATGCATCATTATTGGCAAGAGATCTTCTATAAAGATTATTATAATATGATAAGGATTCTCGATATACAGCAGCATAAGCATTAGTACATCCATGGATCACTCGAAATTTTAGTCAATCAATTCCAATGAGTGTAAAAGAATTTGGCATTTGTTAAGAATAAAAAAAGAAAGTATAAATTTTTATTATTATTAGTTTTTTCAATTCTTAAAAGCTATATTATTTTTAAATCAAATTTAATAGGATTCAATAAAGTAATCTCCTATTCAATCTAAAACTGATTTAGGAGATTTTAAAATATCAATAGTTGAGTTTGATGAAGACAACTATGAATAAGAATATTAAGATACAAATAGTCCTAAAAATTAGTTATTCTTAAATAAGTTATCTATTCAAAGACCAAATAAAATATTAAAATCTTATCGCACTCTCAATAATATCCCTTATAAAAGTAAACATTATCAATTAAATTCAATTCTTAATTAAACAAATGAGTCACCTATAAGAGATTTAAAAAAACTTAAATTTTAACAGTAATTTAGCATTGATAATGAATAAATGATAATTCCAATAGATCCAGAGTCTCCTAAAAAATATCTAAGAGGTACCTAATCAAACAAATTCCTTTTACCTGCATTAACAGAATCAACATAAATTTCTCTCAGTCCTATAAAACAAAAATAAAAACCACATATTAAATAAAACTCTTTTAGAAAATCAGAAACTTCTTTTTTTATGGGTTTGAATAGATTGAATAATGATTCTGCTTTAGAGACAGGAACATTTAGAAATAGAGTTGAAACTTATGACAGAACTTAAATACCTGTTATAAACACTTAAAGGTTTTATGGAAGAAATACATTTACAAATTTAGTGACATCTCCAAAGAATAGCATTGCTTCATCAACCAATCTTCTTATTCCAAAGAAAATAATATGATAAAAGTTTAAATATGAATAAAATCAAATCAAACTTAAATTTCTTATTTTTAATATGTATTTGTTTTCTAAATTTGTGAATAGATTTTTATTTAAAAATTTCTTAAAAATTTTAATTTAATACTTATTTTAGTGATATAAATTAAATATTATCTTCATATATAAAAAATAAATTAATAACTAATCAACACAATAAATTTTAGATTATCAAATAGAATTAATTTATTTAAGATCTATCGTTAAAATTTATAGATTTAATTAGATTTTTTATTTAATTATTATTTAATTAGATATATAAACTAATTTGATTAGGGTTTAAAGTACTTAGTAACATATTTTTTTATTATGTGAAAAATGTTCAATTTATATATTATATCAAACGGAGTTTCATTGTTCTAATTCATTCTACTATTAGAGTTCTTATTGTTAATCATCTGATAAATTAATTTCTTATCTTTTTTTTCTCTCTTATAAATCTATTATTATTATAAAAATTATACCTTAATTGCTTATTAATTGAGATTATGTTAATAATTATTATTACAAATCTTCTATTAGTTGATCTTTTTTCAAAGAATCTTCTAAATTTTCACTATTAATTTTTTTCAATTCATCATTCTCTTACAATATTTAATTCATTTTTTAATAATAGTCTTATTGTTAAATATAATCTAATTTTTCTTGTAATTATTAGATAGTTTAATTTAATTATAATATTTCTTATTCATAAAGTTAACCATTTTAAGAATTTTCTTAAAATTAATCTTTATGGTTTTAATTAGCAGATAGTCTTTATTATAATGATTGAACCATTTAATATTATTATTATAAAAAAGATTCTTTATCTTCTATTTCTTAATTTAATTCATTAATTTTTTGAAGTGCCTCACTTAATCTATTATAAGCCTCTAGAAATGATTAATAATTAGATACCTGTATAGTACATAGTAAGATCATCATATTTTTTTCTTAACTCTGATAAATTATTTAATTCTTATTTTAAATTTCTTTCATTTTCTTCATATTCTCCTATTTCTTCAGCCAACTATGATAAATTTTTCTTCCATTCTTTAAGAAATTAAGTTTAATTTATTTCTTTTTCTTAATCATCTTCATCTTCATTTTCTGATTCTGATTTCATTAATAAATTCATAATTTTAGATTATTTGTATATTTTTCTTAATTCTTACAAAAACATTTGTTAACTTTTAATTAGATCTTTATTTTTTCTTCTTTCTTCATTTAATTCATTTTATACTATATAAATATTTATAATTTTTACATTCATTTTTCTATAATTCATCATTTTAATTTTAATTTTATTCATGTTGTATATGTCCATTTTTAACTTATTCTTTTTAATTTTCTTCAATATGTTCTATTATCATTGTTGTATCATTGGAATTTAAATATGTTTTTTAAAATTAAGATAATTATTAAGATAATTCATAAATGCTTTTATTATTTTATAAATTTTAATTTTTTAATTCTTGAATTTAATTTAGAATAAGTTAACACTTTTATTTAATTTCTTTAGGAAGTTCATTTGTTAATTAACTATTATTATTTAAGGTTTATTATTATTATAATTGAGAATCTTCCTTATCTTAATCATTCAAATTATTATTCTATATTAAATCAATCTTAAAATATATATAAACTTAAATACCTATTATCCTTATTATTTATTTTATGTAGGAACTACTTTTGACATTATTCTTTTTTATTCATCAATTAATTATAATTCATCTTTATTTTTATTTTGATTTTAAGTATTTTTAAATTATATATCTAAACCATTTAGTTATTAATCATCAGCTTATAGTATTTTCTATTAAATATTACTATTTGATGGAGTTTTTTCAAGCTCTTTTATTTTCTTTTGTTTTTTTTCAGTTTCTTAATTTTAATGAAATTCAGAAGATTATATACCAATTTTTTTAGTCTACTCCTTTTCATTCTATTATTTAAATTCTTATTTTTTTTTGCCCACCTAATAAATAAATGTTTAATTTACATAATCTCTTTAAAATAATTGATAATAATGACCAGAACCTTGTGGAACTCTTGTTAAATTTTAATTTTTTCCTTTTTCTAATAAATTTAATTTAGTTTCTAGTTCTTTTAATTTTTTTTTCTAGACTTAGTTTTGAGTAACCATTGTATCATACTTACTTTACAATTTTAGAATTATATCATCGTACATGTTTTTTATTTTATTAAGCAGGTTTTCTGGTATTGAATTCAATTCTTACATTGTCTTAGAGATAAATGAATAATTTTTTATTAAATAATTAAATTTTATTTACATTTTTTATTTGATATTAAATGTCCTTCTATTTATGATAGAATTTGGTTTAATTTTCATAAAATTAAAGAAAGTCATACATGTATTATCATAAACATTTTTTGTAAATTATATATTTGTCAAAGGAATTAATCTCATATCTTTAATCAAAACCTGATATTGTTTTATTAACAAAGTTGTCTTGGTTTCTTTCTTACTCTAATAATTAACATTTCAAAGTGATCATTATATTGGAATTTATTGACTAATTAAGATCACAAATATATAGAGGTTATATATTTATGTTGTAGTTCTATTTGAAATATGTCTAAGCCATAATAGGGATTAAAGATGAGTCATCTACATCTTGGATAGGCATTTTATCATCAATAAGAAAAATCTAGTTTTTACTATTAATTAAATAATATTGCAAAATAATCTTATGAGATGCATAATTTGGTAATCTAGATGGTTCCTTTTATAACCATAAACTAAATAATAAATATTCTTAAGTGCAATGATGCATTTAAAATCCTAAATCTGAAATTAATTATGATAAATTCAATTGATGTTTATCTAATCTTAACCAGATTGCATTCAAATTTTTATTAATGCTATCTTATAATATTTGTTCTAATTTCTATTTTAATAATGATTGGTTGACCAAATATTTATCCAAACTTTAAGGGTTTATGTGAAGACAATCATAATTATCAACTTTTTGGATTAATGAAAAATAATACTTTTTTGTTATTCTTTACATAATAATAAATATATTTAATACATATATTATATAATAAGTGTTTGTTACATTTTAATATAAATATATATTGCAATTTTTAATCAATTTCTTCTATATTCAGACATTCTAAACATATTAATAAAACTTCATTTTAATTAAAGTGAAAGCAATTTCATTAGT
The DNA here is from genome assembly GCA_905183005.1 of Paramecium pentaurelia. Lineage (NCBI taxonomy): Eukaryota > Ciliophora > Oligohymenophorea > Peniculida > Parameciidae > Paramecium > Paramecium pentaurelia. The sequence goes on along the minus strand of CAJJDO010000021.1, from coordinate 636,784 downwards.
AATTTAATGTTTGAATTAAAAGCATTTTACTCCTTTTAAATGTCTTAATTTAATTAATAAAAATCATATATCTAATTAAATAGGACTATATTATGAAGAAAATAAAAAAAAAAAACATAATTAATTTTAATAGAATTCTAAGGCATAAATATGAAAATAGAGAACAATTAAGCTTTCATCAGCGATTATATTATAGATTTAACTAAAAAAATTGGTGAAGGATAATTTGGAAAGATCTTTGATTGCATATCAAAAAAAAATAATACCCTAAAATTATGTGCTAAAGTAAAAATATTTTACCATTTAAGATAATAAACATTAATATTAAAAATGAAAAATTTTGTTTAAGAGAAAAAGAGATCTCTGAAAGAATTAAAAAAAATTAAGACAATCCTAATTTGGTTTCTGTTTTTCATGTTGAATTTATTCCAGATGAAAAATTATTTATTATAATTATGGAAAAATGTGATTCAAATTTACATGTATATTGGGAATAAAAAAAGAAATTTAACGATGATGAAATCAAATTATTTATACTTCAATTTCTTCATGGTTATGAGGTTCTTTATTAACAAAATATCATTCATAAAGATATCAAACCTGAAAATATATTAATTAAATATTAAAATGGAAACATTATTTTTAAAATTGGAGATTTTGGATTGGCAAAGGTTTACAAAAATAATTAAATCGAATTAGATGTTAGTAGAAACGGAACTCCTGCTTATTCTGCTCCAGAGGTCAGTACAATTGTGCATGATTAAGAAGTACATCAATAGTTAATGGACATCAAAAATATAATGCATGCCAAAAGTTAGATTGACATATTTTCGGTAACATAATTATATTAATAAAAAGCTTGGGATGATATTATATTAGATGATTTTTGGAAAATTTCCTTTTTAATTATCTATTTATTCTATTCAGGATTTTTTTTTAAATATTAAGAAAAATCCTCTTAAAATAACAGATAAATGTTCAATTTACGTATAATTAGTTGAAAAAATGCTTATTTATAATCCTAATGAGAGATTATCCTTTTAATACTTATATAATAATTTCAATTAGAATATTTAAAATTAATCACCCAATTTTTAGAATATCACTTTTTTTAAATTCACAGAATAGGATAAATCTAAAAATACATAAAATAATTAAAGTTAAATAGGGATAAAAATATTACAACATCCTTTCATTATTGACAATAGTAAAAATAAAGAATAATAATATAATTAATAACATTTGTAAACTCCAAAACATTAATTTAAAAATTAAAATCTTTAATTTTAAACTCCAAACCATTAAACTTTGAATCAACACCTTTAATTTTAAAATCAAACTATTTAATTCTAAAATGCTAATTATTAATTCTAAAATATTTAATAAAATATTAAAGTTATTCAACCTTAAAATTCTTAAATTATGACGTTCTCTAATGCGAATCCTCATTAATAAATAAAAGATTTCCTTAATTATTTAATGTAAATTTATTTAACTAAAATAGATGTGATTTATAAAATATTATGAATGATTCATTAAAATAATTAATTAATAATGTAAACTAATAAGTGTATATCAATGAGTTTACAATTAAATAACTTTAAAATCAATTTCCTTTTGAGATTTAAAAATTAGAGAAATATAAGCCAGATACACTGAAATTTTAATATTCTCTTATATGTTTAATAAAGAATCCCTAATGTAAATAAATTAATATTTCAAATTTAATTGAAATTAAGAATAATCTAACATAATATTATGTGAACCGAAATTGAACAATTATTATATTTGATTTTTATTAATAATATTCATATATTAAATAATTCCTAATAGATTCTAAAATTATAAAGAAATTCTATTCAAATACCAAATCTATGTAAAAAACACTATTAGATTATAAATATTATATTAAATTTTCATAAATAAAATAGTATTGTATGAGAGAAGAGAAGAAAGACTTAACAAAAATGATTGAGGTTCATCAGATAGGTTTTTAAAGATTTTCAAGAACATTATAAGGTAATTTAGATCATTGAAGAAGATTTGCATCTTAAAGAATGTTTTCAGGTTTTCAGGAGTTTTATAATTTCTTAAAATTGATTATGAATTAGGACAAAGTAGATATAACGATGTCAAATTTCAAATTTATTTGCTGATAATCATAAATAATTTCATAGAATAGGACATCTATTATCTAAAGAGATTATTTTACATTTTCTACTTTTTTTATTATTTATTTATTTATTATTCAAAATGTAAAGAGTTTTTTAATAAATGGGAAGAATTGCAATTCCTCATCCCAGACTGATGTCATCATCAAACTTATATTCACCATCAGTCTATTTATAGGCTTTGCGTATTTAGAGATAATAGATTCCTCAAAGTTAGATTTTTACATCACTTACAAGAGATACTATAATTAATCATTACTGTGAATAATCAATTGCAGTTTTAGATTGTTTGAGTAAGAAAAAGAAAAGAGCTAGAAAGAAGTAAATTAGAAGAAAGGGCAATAAAATTATCAATGCCAGAAATAGATGAGCTATCATATTAATATTACATATATAAATATTTAAATGGGTTAATGTAAATGTGCTACATAATGTTGTTAAAAGGATGAATTAACCTCATAAAAAATATCTACTAGATCTATTTAAGTTTCCATCAAACATCACAAATTATAGAAGGATTAGACTTCTGATAAAATTGATGCCCTTATTTAAGATGACTTAGACTCATCCATTATGAAAAATTCAATGAATAGCAAAGTCTCCATTCAAGAAATTTCAAAAAATTTAGTTTCAACCCAATAACCAATACCCTAATAAGTTATTGATACTATTTAAACTAATGAACGTAAATTACTTCCAGTATTATTCTTATTTAATTAGATTATGTTAATGCCAAATGGAACCAAATATGAAGGATAATGGCTCAATGGTATGAGAGATGGCTATGGAAAGTAGATATGGCCAGATGGATCAATTTATGAAGGTTAATGGAAACAAGATAAATCAAATGGATAAGTAAGTCAAATTTAATATGAAGGGAAAATTGATTCATGCTGATGGAGATATCTATGATGGAGAATGGGTTGATGATGCAGCTTGTGGTAAAGGAACTTATGTACATTTTAATGGAGCCAGATATGAAGGTGAATGGCTTAACGATAATTAACATGGATATGGTATTGAAGTATGGCCTGATGGAGCAAAGTATGAAGGTCAGTATTAATATGGTAAAAAGAATGGAAAAGGATAATTAACCTTTGTTGATTGTGCTTGTTATGAAGGTAAATTTAATTAGAAATAAATTAGGTAATTTCATTGACAATGAAATTTCTGGTTTTGGTGTTTATAAATGGACAGATGGAAGGGAATATATTGGTTATTGGTTAGATAACAAAATGCATGGAGAAGGCACTCTAAAATGGCCAGATGGAAAATGTTACAAAGGAGTATCTTAATTAATTATTTAAGAATTATTAATAAGATAAAAAATAAGGTAGAGGTGTATTCTATTTTGGTGATGGTAGAAAATATGCAGGTACTTGGATTAATGGTAAATAATGTGGTATTGGATTATATTATCAGAATCAAAGTTAATATAAAATAGGTGTATGGCATAATGGATAAAGAACTAAATGGCTTAAAGATGAAGAAGTAGAAAGTCATAAAGATCAAATTGCTCAGCTCTTATAATTATGATTTATATAACTTCATTTAATATTTTTATTATAATATAACAGTCATGTAAAAGCAATTTCAATCCTCTGTTACTTCTTTAGGATAAATAGCATAATAATAAGAAATATAGAATCCAATGGTTGAATCAAAAATGACATCTACTATATTCAATGTGCCTAGAATTCTTGATAATTATAATGAATTCAATTCTCATAACATTCCAAAAGTATAAGTTAATTTAATTAGATCAATTGTTTCTATCATCAAGGTTATACTTATTCAAACTTTTGTTAACTTGAAGGATGTTGTTTTCCATTATGTCCTGAATGTATTCCTTAACATGCAGATGAGCATTATGAATAGAAATCTTAACCTAAATTAGACAGTCTAGAAAATGTTTTAAATAAAGCATAAATAACAGTTCATGGGGAATGTAACATTTATTAATATTTTCAAGGCAATAATTTAGCATCTTACTATTAAAAAATTTCTAATTCTGTATTAATGGCTGAACAAATGAATATTTAATGCATTAAATATTTAAATGAGAAAAAAGATAGGATTATTAAGATTATTGATTAATATTTCAATTCATTACTCATTGAAGTTTAAGGAAAACACTAGAAAAATATTGAAAATTATAAACGAGATGCTCAATTTTTCTAATAGGTAATTAGAGATAGATGGAAATCACATTTTGAATTATTAGAAAGTTTCAAAAATTAGGATTGTATGAAACCACTAATAAGATTTTTGAAATCTAAAACTCTATAAGAAAACGAATAATATTTTATATAAGCATAAGAATTTACAGAACGTTATGCTCATTATTAAACTAAAGTTAGCTTTGATTCTGAAAAATCGTATATATATATCTCTATTTTAGTGCTTAATTAGGTGGATTTATATCAGATTTTCTTAAAGTGATTAATTATGATCTACCAGAATATGTAAATATACATAAATTAGCACCTCCAGAGATAACTAATTAGAAATCTAATGTTGGATCAGTAAATAATAGTAAAGCATCAATAAGATAGTCAGAACAAAAAATTACTTAAAGCTAAATAAAAAGTGGACGAGAAATTTCATAATAAGTATAATTCATGAATTAATCATCGAATCCCAATAATTATATGTAATAAAGTTAACAATAATATGGATCATAGAGATAAATGAGAAATAATTATGGGGAATAACCAAGTTTGGGTAATTTAGGATCAAGAAAATATTGATATATATATAAATATATCTATATATAAATATAGTATGAATTAAATAAATCAATATTTAATAGTGTCTGTTAAGGACAACTTAAAAGTATTTGATGAATATGGTTTTGTTTTTAATCTCTCCCATATATTTTAATTAATTGGCTTATTGAATTAAACTTATAATGATGTATTTTTAGAATGGATATTTTGTTTTGTCTTTTTTTCTAATTCTTGATATTTTGATTTCCATATAGAGATTTCTTATTCTAAATTCTTATTCTATTATTTTAATTATGAATGACTTAAGTGTAATTAATTATATGCAGCCAATAATAACTCAATTTATATCATCTCTTTTGATTTTGAAATATTGATGTTTGAAGATTCTTTCAATTACTTAGATAATTTCTCAATCACTATTTATTTATTAATCTTTTGGTTCTGTTAATTTTATAATTTCAAATGAATGAGCTAAAATTTACAATCCTATAATCTTGATCTTGGAGTAGACATTTAATCACTAATCAATTCAGAATTGAAGAATGTCTTATCTCTAATTATAGGTATCTAGAACTTTTTATCGCTTTTTGATGTTAAAGGAGGTTTAGCTTAAATTCTTGAGCCTATCTGTGTTTCCAATTGTATTGAATCATTCAATTTAGGTTTTACACTACTTTTTAAGCTATGTGTAAAACTGAAAGATAGATCACTAATATTCTAATCAATTGGCTCTGTTTTATATTGCTTGCTAATACTTTAAGGAAGAAATTCCTTAATTTCACTATCAGTAATCATTATAAATATAATTATATTCAGATTAATTCAATTTATAGTTTTTATTATAATATAATATTAGGGTTTAATATGATCTCCTACTAAATTATACAATTTTAAAGGATATTATTATCTTATCATATCATAAATGTGAATATGATTATAAGTTTTCTTATCTGTACAAAATATATAATTTAATTCATATTATAAGATAGTATTTAGAAATTATATATTAAAAATGAAAATTGATTCTTTTCTTAAGCATCTATGTCCATATTATTAATTCATTAATCATAAAATATTATTTTTATGTAGCTAAAATCTTAGTATTTGAAAAACATTCGTTTGGTATTCAATTTTTTATTATATTCCTCTATAAATGAATTGGAATATCTTTTAGGTAAAAATAATATACTTTAAATTTCAGTTGCAATACTTATTTAAACACTTAATCAATATGAAAGTATTATTTATGAATTATTGATTTTCTTTAATATTAAACATTTATGTTAGAATATTGTTTAATTTTATTGTAATGTTAATAATATAGATAATTTTTATATCTTCAACTATGTAGCATTGACATTTATAGGTATTTTAATAAATATTATTAAAAACTAACATTTGAATGAAATGAATTAATAATTTATATAAATGTGATTTTAGTATAACAATTATAAAGTAATAAGCAATTTTATAATTAATTATGTAATATCAATAATATATTAAAAACTTAATCATTAAAAATAAATAAATGGATGATATACATTTGATTTTATATATTTTTAGACTACTTTGGATATTTTTTAAATATATAGAACCATATTTAAGTAAATCCATATTAATATAATTATTGTACTAAAAATAGACATGTACACAAATAAACAAATCAATTGTTGATTTATTTAATAGATATCATTGGCGAAGAACTCTCTTGTTTAGAAAATGAAGTGCTTGGATACTTTCAGGAGTGAATATCTCGCCATTCTATTCTCGAATAACAATCTCTTTATAAGACATTAATTCAATCTCTTCAACTTCTTTAGGGTCTTAGATAAAGTTAATTATCTATCCATCATAAAATGTATAAAATATTTATCCCCAGATCTTATTTTTCTTACTTTCAAAATAAAAAGAATTGAGATATGTCAATTCTAAGTCTAATCCTGTTTCTTATATTAATTTTCTTTTAGCACATTAACGATAATCCTCAGATTCTAGAACAATTCCAGTAAAACAAGTGCTAAGTGTCCCAGGTTAATATTATTTTTATTAAGAACGCTTATGACAAAAGATTCTGAATGTCTACTTCTCTATGACGAATAAAAAAGTTGCTTGATGAATTACTTTAGATAATAGCTTATAATCAATACAAATCAAGTCTTAATAATAATTATTACTTTTTATTACCTATAACATGATTATTGATGTCGACAACTTTGGCTTTTAATAATTCAGATTCATTTTAATTATCCTTCATAATTAATTACAATTCAAAATATAAAAATAATTTTTGATTTCCAAATCATTTTGTAACAGATTCTTATGATGTATTTATAATCATTGATCTATATAATATTTTAATTACTTATATCAAAACATATATTCTTCTTAAATATATTCTTTTTTTATTCAAAAAAAAAATTAACTCTTTAATAGTATATATGTCTAAAATATCTATTATAGATATATTTATTAATTATTATATATAAATCTCAAATTAATATCAAATTCTTAATCAAATGTCTTATTATTTTTCATAGTTAAATTATATATGAATTGATAAATATAATAAAATCTAAGATGATCAATTCTCTATATAGAATATATAGATATTCAAGTTAAACATTAAAGCTCTATAATCCAATTAAAAAAAAAAAAACAAGATATTCTAAACTTTAATATTTACTTATTTTTGGTTATAAAGCTTCAAATGAATTGCCATCTTTAGTATATATTTTTTGAATATTCGCTTCTAGATATTGGTCAAAGATATTTAAATTTACTATGAACTATCTATTGTATATATATAGTGAAATGTATAATTAAGAGGAATTAAAATAAAATCATGAGTTTCTTTTGATTGCATCAAAATACTCATACTGATTTATTATTTTTTCTCCTTCTTTAATTTAAACATATAATCTAGAGTCATTCTTGATTTATCTATAACTAGCCCTTTTTGACTCTGACTATTCATCAAAATTAATTTCTTTTTTCTTATGACAATGTAGTATTGTTTTAGCAGTCGCATAGTTAATATTAAGGTCTTTTGCTATCTGAAACTCTTAGAAAATCTTACTTTCTTAATTTTACATTTTTATTTCAGTACAGTTTGAATCAACTAAGTTTTCTTCTCTTTTGATATATGACAATAAACTCGTTTTACTTTCATATCAAGCTCCTACTCACATACTTTCATAGATCTTGTCTTTACACCTATAACTTTATCATGACTATTCATTAGATTTATATTTTATTAAAATGAAATAGGAATGTCATGAGATTTAAATTATTTATAGAATCTATGGACTAAATGAATAATAAAATTTGAATTTTATACTCTAAAAATTATATTAATGTTAATAAATACAGACTTAATTGTTATTAGATATATAAATTTGATAAGAATTTATTTATTATCGGTTGCTGATATTGCTGGAAATTGAAGTTAATTCACTTAAATATATGGACAAATTTTTGTAATTTCTAAAATCAATTTAGGATCAATGTTTATAATTTTGAATCATATATTTTTTAAGTAAATACATCATTATTATATTTGTCTATGATTTAGTTTATAATTATTTTAAAGAATTTAGAAATTTATTAAAATATTTTGATAAAAATATTAATATGATTTTTTATCAAATAATTCATAACTTATATTATGATAGTAAATCATTTATCAAAAATTCATATGATTTTTATATATAGGTTATTAATATTATAATTATTAATTTAATATTGAACAAATATTAAAAAATAAAAGTAAACAATATTTATAAAGTACTAAATTATAAAAATAACAATTCATTGTCTACTGCTACACATACTAAGATACATTTTTAGTATCTTATCTAAATCTTAAGATTAATGTGATTCTTTTTTGAATCTACTTATACTTTATTGAGTTTATCCTTTAATAACTCTATCTGTTTTTAAATTTAATCTATTTTCTTCTTCAAAAGTATGTTATTAATCTTCAATTGTAAAAGATGGCATGGATTTAAACTAATCTAATAGTTTGACAGTTCCATTTTCATCAAAATTTTTTGATTTTGAACAATATTTACTCAATTAAATCTTTTTAGGTTGAGGACTTTTTATTTAAGTAATTTTAGTATTAGAATTCTTGATTAAATTAGTTAAACTAGCTTAATTTCGTTTATGCATATTAGTGGCATCTCTTAAAGGACTAGTTTAATCATAAATAATCTTCTTTTTTATATCATCAAATATATTATTAGATTGTTTTTTTGAATCTACTCTTGTTTTTGATATATTAGGAGATTTGATACTCAATGATGAAGAATTATTCAAATTATTCCCATTAGTTTAATTTAATCTACCAATAGGTTATTATTTGTGACTTATCAAAGGGGATTGATATTTTTATATTGAATTTTAATCAACTGAAAAACTTGACCTTGGAGATAAAGATATCTTAAGTTCTATTATAATTATTATATAACATTATTACATCCTTATTAAGGATAGCATCTCTAAACAAATGGAGATTAATAAATATCTTTAAAGGATAATCTCTATGATGGATCTTTTTATAAGATGTTCTTAATAAGTTCTTAGGCATCTGAATTTATAGAACTAGAATAACGTATTAAACCACTCTTTATATTAGCAGCTATTTCTTTATATTCTTTTCCTTTAAATGGAGCATATCCATGTAATAATTCATATAGTAATACTCCAACTGACCATATATCAATTTTATAATCATAAGGTAAATCAGAGACAATTTCTGGTGCCATATACTCATAGGTTCCACAAAATGTCTTTCTTTTAAGATGAATATTCTCTGCACACCATCCAAAATCACATAATTTAATATCATTATTACTATCCAACAATAAATTTTCAGGCTAAATATATTTATATTATTGATTACTTTTATATCTCTATGGAATACATTTAATTCATGCAAATATTGTAAAGCTTTGCAAGTTTGTATAAAATACTTACAGGCTTCTTTTTCATCTAATCTCTTCTTCCTTTGCACATAATTATATAAGTTTCCATTTTCAGCATACTCTAATACCATATATACGTTTCCATGTTCAATGAAACTATCATATAAATTTATTATATTTGGATGATGACACTTTAAATGTACTTTTATTTCTCTTTCCACTCCTTCCTACTCATATGGAGTTTAGATATTGCTTTGTTAAATTGATTTTATTGCATAAAGTGCTGATGATTTAACATGTTACACCAAATTAACAGTTCCAAAAGATCCAGTTCCTAAACTAGTCTTACCATTAGATCTTTGTTTAAGTTCAAATTGAGCCATTGAAGTAAACAGTCCTTTATTATAGCATTCTATTTTTCTTTACATGATTGTTCGATTAACTGACAAATTTTTATAAATATAATCAATAAAATTTATATTCAATTTACTTAAAATAATCATCTATTTTCATTCTCACTCTAAAAATACTCCTTTAAAATTTAATAAATTAATAACACTAAACTATTAAATCTTTAAAATTTTAATTACTAGCCTATGTATCTTATATGACATCATATAATAATTATTAATAATTAATTCAAAACAAATTTATACAATGACCAAATAAAACTTTATTTTAAGTATAGGTTTTCAATTCATACTTCTCAAAAGTAAGTATATTTTAGAATATTTATGTAAAATACTTTTAATTAATATTAAAATTGTAAATGGATATATTTTATGATAATATTAGATATTATGATTATATGATATACATAATTTAGAAATTAATTATGTTAACTAAATTAAAAAGAAACTGAATTTATATTAATCATTTTATCATTAAATCATTCTTAAAACAAATGGGAATTAAAAAAGAAGTTATATTTATATTAAAATATATTTTAAAGATCATTTTTTAGATTAATAATAATACAGTTTTTACAATAGTAAATGTCAATCATATGTATCAAAAATATAATATAATCCATGAAAATAATTAATATAAAATAAAATTTAATAAATAGTATTATAAACTATAAAATTTATAAAAACGATTTCTGATCTAATCATTTAAATTAAATTAATTATATTTCAATATTAATGTATAATGATTTACGATTTTTAATTTTATTACATCATATAAAAAGTGCGTCAGATAGTATAAATAATGATATCACAATAAAAAATCAAGATAGTTTATCGATAATTGTAACAATGAAAATCATTTTATTAGTTCTAGTGATTTAAGTATTCAGCCAAAGTTGTTTAAGTTCAACAGGATCTTAAGTTGATTGGTGGTTGATATTTAAATTGCCTGCTGATTCTACCATACCATATAGTGGATTTGAATATTATTATTGTGATTCACAAAATGATTGTTCTGTCATGAACCTAATGGGTGATGATTTAAGAGACCGTACATCACCATTATAAAGAACTGTGGGTTAAATCTCCTTTATATCAAGTACAACTATGAATGTAGTATGGAATGATTAACCATATGGAAAATCAACTATTTCTGACAGAGCTCATTCCAAAGGCATATTATCTGCATCTTCTAATGGATAAGGATTTATAATTAATCATTCAACACCATAATTTCCTGTATTTGATGAAACTTAAAGGTAAAATTTAATAGTATAAATTTAGTAATATAATATCTGGAATGCCAAGTAGTGCTAGTGTAAATGGCTAACATTATTTTTGTGTGACTATGCCAACCTCATAAATTAATGTTGTAGCATAATAATATATTATTGCTTAAACATTAACTCAAAAGGCTAATGAAATTAGTACATTTGAATCAACCTATCCTAATATTTTTGCTTTAAGAAATAATTCAAGGAAGATACCAGCTTAAAGTGGAACTACTTAAGTTAAGAGTAAGAATGGATTGAATATCCATGTTATTTCAAAGAACTAAAATTTAGTGGATGACTTTTATGCTACCATAGTGGCACCACATTTAAAGATTGGTTTGGTTATGGAAACATGGGGAAATGGAACAGGAGGATTATAGGAACCTTCTTGCTCATAAACTTATCAAACTTATAGCAATATTTATAGAAATCATAATGTAGAATTATAATACTATTTATAGGGTTATAAATTTAAATATACAAAAGATCATTCTAAATTTGGAATTTCGGTATAAAGTATAATGCCATATGTTTGTATGTCAGATTTAAATAGAATGACAACTTAAAATAAAAGAGGAGGAACTACTTTTTGTTTTTTACATTCTAAGATTTGGAATGTAATAAATAAGGCATTTATTGAAAGATAAACATGCTGAAAGTTTAATTAAATTGTATTTAGTTTATTTAAACTAATATAAATATCAATAAGAATTATAATTGATTACAAAATAATAAATATTATTATGGCAAAAAAAAGTAATGATGTAGATGTTGAAGCATTGAAAAAGAAAGTATTACCCATAATTAGAATTGCTGTTCTTGGACCTAAAGGTGTAGGTAAAACAGCTATTGTCAATTAATTTGTCAATAATTCATTTGAACCATAATATGAAGAAACAGATGATGATATACGTCGTTATAAAAAGGTTCATGATTTAAATTGTAGTCCAACTGATCCCTAATATGTTGTATTCATTATTGAGGATATGTAATTGCAAATTTACACAACTTTAGATTCCCAACAAATCATCCTGATTTAGTTAGAGAAAGTGATTTCCTTAAGACAAATATTTATTTTGGAACACTAGAAAATAGGTAATAAAGATTCAAAGAAGAATAAAAGAACATCTTAGACTTTGATAAATAGATCTATGGTTATATATTTGTCTTTGATGGAAATTAAAACGATTCATATAAAGGTTTAGAAGAACCTATAAAATATATATCAGAATATTGTGAAAAGTAAAGATCATTCAGTATGTTAACAACTAAGAAAGTTGTTGTAGCTAATAAAAGTGATTTAATTGAAGCTTAAAATTAAGATAAAGTATTTTCAAAGTGGAAATCTCTTGAGAAATTTAATATTCCTACAAGATTTGTTGTATCTGCCAAAACTGGAAATAATGTTAATGCAGTATTTGAAGAAATTGGCAAACAGATATTATAAGATTAGAAATTAGATATGATTGACAAAGCTTGGCTTACAGAAATGGATAGTTTAATTAATGGAATAGAGTAATATCGAAAAAAAAACAAAAACTCTAATCAAGATGATAATAACAAAAAAAAAGGTGGAAATAAAGGATTCTTAGGTTGTGGAGAAAAAAGAAAGTAATTTGTTGCTGATGATGTAATTTAATATAATAATTAATTAGGAAGACGAAGATGAAGATGAAGAGGATGAAGAATTTAAAAATTTATAATAATATCCTGGAATGATGGAAGATAATAAAGAGGGTTGTAATATCTTTTGATTTATATATAAAAATATAACTGAATATATTATTTTAAATATTGAATATACTGGTATTTAATTATGTAATGAACAAAAGAATAGCCTATAAATTTATATTTTTATTATTTTATTTATTCTACATTCTGCATATTATAATATTAATTTCTGTTGAAAATATATATATTATATATTATTGTAATTGTAATTAAATCATGTCATCAATTTTACAGATTTGGATCATCTCATTCTTAATTCACATTATTATGAATCAATAATTATTGAATTCAGAATGGCAATATCATTCATCAGAATTAGTAGATAATACATTTCCATCCACTGGTTGGAATGCAATACCTCCTATTTATACATGTAATTCAGTAGTGCCTTCTTTTTAATAATTCTATGATTTTACTGGATAAACTTGGTAAAGAAATTTTGATTTAACATAAGAAAGAGGATATATGTAAGTAAGAATAATTTTTGATTTATATATATTTTAATATAATCAAGCAAAAATTATAGATTTACCTTTTCTATTTAAATTTGATGGAAATATTATATCTCATGATGATGATTTATTTATGTTGTAACAAAATAAACCAATAAATTTTACATTTTGTAATTCAAGAGTATTCAAAGATTTGAAATTTATGTTAAACTTTTAGATAAACATACCTACAAACACTATTAATTTTAATCATTAATTTCAAATACGACCATTAGATGTTACAACACAATTTTCAATTAAAAACTTTTTTATTTTCATAAATAAATGTTCAAAAAATTGTTATGAATGTTAAATGAAATAGTTTTGTGATGTATGTAAACCTAATTTTTAATTACTTTAAAAATCTTGTCGTTGTTCATATCCTAAACCATTTATGGTAAATGATGATTGTTTGGATTCATGTCCTTTAGGTTATTTTGATTTTTATGAAGATATTTGCAAACCTTATACAAGCAAATCTTTATTATTTAGAGATGATGTTAATCAGAATTAAATTAAATATCAATATATAAAGGATACTTTATCTAATATCTTTTATAAATCATCAACTTTTGAATAAGGTTAAAATGTTTAAGGACCTTTTAGATTTAATGATAAAATACAATATTCATTTAGAAAGTCATCAATCAATAATATTTTAGAGTTTGAAATAACAATTTATTTTTATGGATAAATAGCTGTAATTTAATTTTTATAATATAGGATGTGACTGGAGTGATATTTGAAATTAATAATTATAGAATTGGAGCAATAACTTCTGAACTATCAGAAATATCAGCTAAAGGTGGTTTGATTAAATAGATTTTGGGATGTTCTTATAATGGATTTTAGAGTTGCAAGAAAATATAGTATTATACAACTGTATAAAGTTTTAATGAATATGATATTGTCTTAGGAATAAGATCTTTTTTTAAGTATATATATATTAGATTGTTTTTTATAGCATATCAGATCCATTGTAAGCTTGGGGAATAGATTAGGTTATAGTGAATGAGATTGAACCAGGAATATCATTACCTTAAGTTTGTTCTCTTTGGTATGAAGGTAAGTGTACAAATTAATGTCCTACATATTCTACTTTAAATGGAATTATATGTGAAGATTATGGCAGTATATATAAGAATCCACTATATTTTTTTAAAGAATTTTATCCTAATCACATTATTAATGATTATTCAAGAGCATAAATAGATCTAAAAAATATAGAATTTTATCAATTTGAGAATAGATTTCTTTATATGTATAATACTAATTATTAAGGTGGTATATTAAGGCATAAATTTTAAATAGTAACACCTCATCGTAAATTGAGATTAATGATTTCAATTTTATTGATTGATTGGTAAAATAACTCATAAGATTATTTTCTTGAATTAGCAATTGGATCTAGTCTTAATTAATAAAAATATAAATTTTATGCTGATTTATCAAATTAATTTATAGATTATCAATTAAATTAAGAATTTCCAGATTATATTTATAGAAATTACACTTTAGATTTTATACATAATTAGAAATCATTTAATTTAGAAATGAGATGTTTTTCTCCATTTGATGGATACTGTTCATTTTTTGATTACTTTATAATTATTGAAAAGGTTATTATGATGTTTAATTTTAGTGTGATCATGGATGTTCCAAATGTGATATAAATGGAGTCTGTTAATAATATCATTTTCAGGATTTAGATTAAATTAGTTACTAATTTCAAAATTATTAATGTTTAGATGGTTATTGGTATGATAACGAAGAATGTATATTATGTTCATTTGGTTGTGGTAAATGCAATCGACATATCTGTTTATAATGTGAAGATAATTTTGAATTGAAGGAAGGTAAATGCTTTTGTTAGTTTTAATAATCTAATGGGATATGTAAGAAAATATGGCATTGTCCTTAATATTGTTAAACTTGTTCAAAACATTTTCAATCATGTGATTCATGTGATCTCAGTTAATTGAAAGTGTTAAATATGAATACATGTATATGTATAAATGGCTATTATATGAATCCAAATTTTGAATGTATTAAATGTAATACGAAATGTATCACTTGTAATGGATATGAATCATGTACAAGTTGTGATAGTCAATCTAATAGATTATTATTTTAAAATATGTGTGTATGTAAATAAGGATATTTTGACAATATGAACGATATTAATTGTCAATAATGTCATTATTTATGTAAAGAATGCTATTTTGAATATGATCGTTGTACTGAATGTGATACTTAAATATTTAGATAATTATCAAAAGGTAAATGTGTATGTTAAGTTGGTTATTATGAAGATAATTAATAAATATGTTAGAAGTGTAATTCAAATTGTTATACTTGTGAATAAGAAAATATCTGTTTAAGTTGTGATATTTAATAAAACAGAATATTAAACACACAATAAATTTGCATATGTAATTTAGGATATTTTGAAAATTAAGTAAATTAATGTTAAACATGTCATTATTCATGTATATATTGTAATCAATCTGATGAATTCAATTAATGTACTTCATGTCCATCTTCTCGAATAAAATCATCTGATAAAATGAATGTATTTGAATGCAAATGTAGAAAAGGATATTTCGATATTGGAATCTTAGAATGTATCAGTTGTAAACCTTATAAAAATGTAATTGCTTCACATCCTTGCTATTCATAATGTGGAGATTAAATATTATAATGGAATGAAGAATGCGATGATGGAAACAATGATTCAAGAGATGGTTGTGTTGATTGTTATTACTCTACTGATAGATGTAGTCCTAATATTTGTAAAAAGTGTTATTAAGGTTATTGTATAATATGTAATGATGGTTATTACTTAAACAAAAATAATGAATGTGAAAGATGTTCTTAAAGTTGTATTACTTGTATTAATTCTTCAAAAAATTGTCTATAATGTAGATTCCTATAAGCAGATCAAACTTGTAAGATTTGTGATTAAGAATATGGATTTTAAATAAAGGATAATAAATGTTAAGCTGTCTGTGGAGATAATATGATAGTTGATATTGAATAATGTGATGATGGTAATATAATTGATGGAGATGGATGTAATTCATAATGTATGATAGAACAAGGATTTATATGTAATCCTAATTGTTAAATTATAAATCCAATAATTATTATATTGAAATCTGATCCAAAAGATAAGTATTTCAATAGTAAGAGATACTGTTATTTAGATTTTAATTAAGATGTAATCATTGATGGAACTTTGTCTTAAATGATTAATATGTAAATCACTAATTCATCTATTTAATTCAATACTAATATATCACATTTAAATACTCAATCTCTTTTAATAGAAATAGAATTTTTAAATAATGTATAAAATCCAATTATTTAAATTGAAATAAGTACTCCTTCTAAAATTAAAAATAATTAAGGAGCAAATTTAGAAAATAACATTTAAACAATATAACTATTATCTTATACTCAACAAAGTGAAGGTACTAAAACAGCTACAAATAGTTCATCAAATTTTGCTTATTTTATTATGATATTTCTATTGAGTTTAGCTGGTTTTTCTTTTATTACTGGTGGATTAAGTATATTTTTTAACTTGTTGGATTCTATTTAAATGTTAGCTTATTTAAAATACTTAAATATTATTTTCCCATATAATTTATAAATGTATTTTGAAACCTTTGGATTTGCTGAATTTAATTTCTTAAAAGAATATATATCAATTCAAATAACTATTCTCGATTTTGATTTTAAAATATCTGAGAATCAACCAGATCAAAAATTTGCAGAAGAAGGATACTCATCTTTATTTATTATAAATATACTCAGTGTTTTAAGTGTATTTATTATTACTTACTTTACTTTCATGTTATCATAATTACTACATAAAATATGTAATTTCTATATCAATTATTTACATTATAATATCAAGAATGATAATTATTTCATTTTAAGTATTTTTTAATACTATCTATACATTGTAGCAAAGCATCTACAATCCTTATCTATTATTTATAATACTCAATTTCACAATAATATAATACGAACTATCATGACAGTTGCAATGGATTTTAATATGGCAATATTTTTACAATTGAAAATGTATCAATATGATATGAGATTTAGTTATTATTTGAGTTTAATTTCATTAATTGCTCATCTATTATTCATTTATTATGGTTTAATTGCAATATCTAAAAAATAATATGAATTTGTTACTCTTATATATAAATAGAAACATGAATCATTTTTAGAAGGTAATCCAGAATATCATTAAAATTAATTCGTTAAATATTATAATATCATAATACTAATTAAAAAGATGATGTTCATGTTTGCATTAATATTTTTATACCATTGTCCATATTTTTAAATTTTGATATCTTCAATTTAAAATATTATCTTTATTGGATATATTTTATTGATCAAACCTTTAAAAGATATTAATGAATTCTATAAAGTTATTTTGACAGAATGTATTTTATGGTTGGAATAATTATTAATACTCTTAATATATTATATTCAATCAGGAACCAATTAATTAGATTAATCTTAAATTTCCAATATGTAAATTTTGGGTTGGATTATTATAGGATTATCAGTAGTTATGCTATTAATATAATTTTTGATTGATATTAAATAACATGCTTATTTTCTATATCAATAATATGCATTCATTCAGAAGATGTTTGAATATGTAACTAGGGTTTTTAATAAAAAAGACTAATAAATTGATTAAATTGCAGAAGAACTTATCAAAGAAGAAAAAAATGGAAAGCTAAAAAGTAAAATAATTGCTTATCAATTTACATAAGATAGAAAAATGTATTGATATTAAATAGTTTAAGTATATATTTATATTCCATACTAAAGTTAATTTTATCATTATTTAATTAAAAATCTTAAATAATATAATAACTATACTGCTTTAAGTTTTATAAACTATTTAATTATGTATCTATTTTCTTCTAAAAATTCTTGAAAAATAGATTCTTCTATATTAATATAAAAAGAGTTTGTTTCTATTTTATAATTATGTTTATATTATTTTGACAAAAATTAAAATGCGAAATAGAAAGGGAAAAAAAAATCAATAATTTTACTTATTCTTATGAGATAAAAGGATAGATAAAAGAGTAAAGGAAAATATTTAAGCATATCAAAAGAACTAGTTTAAATAGTGGATGTACATGGTGGACCAAATTGTAAAAATTGGGGATAAGTTGCCAGACATTTAGAAGCTCAGGTTGGAATAAAGATTGAAAAGGCATATAGATTGAAAAGAGCGTATAATTAATAATATATATATATATATAGATGGGAATCTTTTGTTGATTACAATGAAAACATGTCTAAAGAACAATTAGCTATATTATTTGAAACAGCTATAAAGACAAGAGGGAATATGGAATATGCAAAACATGAATTTAAGAGATTGACAGGAATCTAATTATATTCGACTCGTTATGCTGATTATGTAAAAACATGGTTGAAACCAGGATTATTAGGATTTAAAGATTGTTATATATTTTCAGTTGTAAAATCTTTGAGAAGATCTGATTTCTATTAAAAACATACTATGGTATAACCAATAACAGTATTATCAATGTTAAGAATATTGGATCATGATATAGAAGAATATAAGGATGACTTTTTTGTTATGGATTTTAGAGAAAGTGCAGAGAAGTTGCAAGAATTATTAAAATGTTATGCTAGTTGTTTTTAGGAATCAAGAGAAGAGAGATATAGTAAGTTCTCAAGAATAACTACAAGACATTAATTTAAAAAGATATATTTTTATTTATAATTGATGGAAGAATTTAGAAGAATTAATAGATTTTTTACTAATCATGTGAATCAATTAACATTTCATCCTATGTTATATAAAAGTATTGAATAAAATAAGTAATGTCCAATTTATAAATTGACACTATTAGAAAATGATTATTCTAAAAAGCTACAATTATTTAATGAATCAAATAATAATGCAAATGAATAATTCTCAGTTCTTTTGAAACCAAAGAAAAAAAGAACTTCTTAGAAATCAGGAAATGATGAAGAAAAGAATTAATAGAAGGAATAATAGAATCCTTATGTTTATCAATTAGAAGAAGAAGATTTGGTTAAATAAATCAAAGTACCTAAAAAAATGAGTGAAACTAAAAAGAAATATAAAGATTATCGATATTTTAGAGGACATTTTATAAGAGAAGGATAATATTAATGTAAAGGATTAACAACCAAAGATTTTGAATATGATGTTCCACTTGAATAATGAAGTGTAAAATTATAGAAAATAAAATTAATTTTTATTAATGCAATAATCTTAATCATTTATAAAAACCGATAAAAAGTGTGATAGACAACACGATGAGGGATCAGACAGATTAATAGCTATTTGTTTAAATCCTCATTGTGATAAAAGGTTAATGTGTTGCTTCTGTTATCACGATTATCATTGTGAGCATGTAAAGGATGTTAAGACAATTGCACAAGTTTAATAATTATGTAAAGATTCAATTATTAAATTTGACAAATTGCAACTTACTATTACCTTATAATAGAAAGCTGATTAGTTTAAGTCAGTTGTTTAGAATATCAATGAATAATTGGAGAAATTACTATAATTTTATATTCATGATATACAATAATTGTATTAGATGTTAGAGGATTTAGCAGATAGTTTTGTAATTTTACAATAAGGAAATATCAATCAATTTACAAATGAATAATGTGAATTATTGACAACATTTCATGATGAAAGAATTCTAGATAATATTGAAGATATTTCTAATTTTATTGGATAGAAAATGGGAATATAAGATTTACTTAAAATTAGTAATGATTTACATGAAAAATTAATGATGCTTGATATTAATGAAATATTTGAAAAAAATATATATAATGAACAATTGAAAAAGTTTGTTCAATCTCATGAAATTAAATATGATTGGATTTAACCTGAATTTTTATTAACTAGAAGTCCTGAGGTTGCTAAAATAGTATATCCAAATGAAGATTTCTATATTGGAGAAGTAAAAGGAGATAAGAAGTTTGGTAGAGGTAAAAATATATATGATAATGATAGGATTATTATTTAATAAAATACCTTAGACATATTAATATGGTGTATTTAGAGAGGATAATTTTGTTTGGGGTCAACAATTAATGGTAGATTAGAAAAAACGTTACTGGATTAAATAAGGAAAATGGGTCAATGGAAAAATAGAAGGTAAAGGGATTCATGCCTTGTTTAAAGGAGAGTATTATTAAGGAGATTTAAGGAGTGATATAAGAGAAGGGTTTGGAATAATGAGATATACTACAGGAGATGAATATTAAGGATAATGGAAAATGGGATAATTTAATGGTAAAGGATTGTATAAATATGCAAATGGAGATGAATATGAAGGAGATTATGTGTAAGATAGAAAAGAAGGTATAGGATCATATCAATATCAAAATGGAGAATTATATGTTGGTTAATTTAAAGCTGGTTTGAGACATGGTAGTGCTATAGTCAAATTTCCAAATGGAGATATGTAAATAAATATAGTTTATTTAGATATACAGGAGAATATGTGAATGATAAGAAGGAAGGACCTGGAGTATACAAATATATTAATGATAATATTTTTGAAGGGACTTACAAAGATGGACAAAGACATGGATAAGGGATCTTCACAGATGTTGTAAATGGGATAAGAGAGATTGGTGAGTTTGTTTAAGGTAAGTAACATGGAGAACATATGATTTTTAAGTTGTTGAAGGATAAACCATATTGTATAAATGTTTACGATAATGGAATTCTAGTTAATACAAAATCATTATGATTTTTAGGTTTCATTTCAATATTAAAACACTATTATTTTTATAATATTCAATCAATAATTTAGGGAATCGTTCTCTTAAAAAGTAGAAGGGATAATAAGATGTTAACAAGTTAGGGTTTTAATATTGTAATTCAAAGTACAATTCATTTTCTGATTTGACATGAGATTTAATATTAATAGGAACACTGTCAATAGTATTTCCATGTTCTTTATCAAAAGAGACTTTCTTCATTTAAATAATTGGTTATTGTCTCAATCTTTCCAAAATGTATCCACTTACTTCTTCTTATGTGTCAATTAAATAGAATTCTCTTGGATCTTCTTCCATATTGGTCTACACTATTTTATCAGCCTTTTGTTTCTTATCCCTTTTTAGCATGATTTTTATTATTTGTCATTTATGAAATAAAACTATAAATATAAATAAAAACATGATTATTTTATTTCAAAATATAAGTGTTTTAACTTTTCCTTTCCTAATTCATATATAAATTTCAAATACTTATAAATCCTTTTATTAGAACAAGGTTTGATATTTCCTCTGCTCTGAAAATGACTTAATTTGTCCTTCATGGCTTATCCTTTTTGTATGGCAATAAACAAAAATGAGTATAAGGAATTTATGTGTTGTCTATGATATATAGAGGTCACTCTCTACAGATACTTCATAACTCTGGAGATGTTATACTCTGGATAATACTCTCTAAACTCACAGATTTTATCGAAGTCTCCTACCGATGGCTAAGTTATGATGGGCTATGGTTGGTAATGAAAGCAATCTTACGAATTCGATTTAATAGTGTTCTTCCTCATACAATTGTTAAATATAATTCTCATAGATTAAGCTTGATCTTCTATTTCTCATTCCAAATAAATTCTAATCAAATGAAACTTTTTATGAAACTCTTCTATAAATTCTTGGACTCTTATCTGAATAGTAAAATTATTATGTAGGTCTTTAAATCTCTTATTATTATAATTAAAGTTCTTCATCTATAATATCAATGATTGGTATTTCTTCATCATTTTCTTATATTGGATTATGCATTTAAGATTCAAATTTGGCTCCAAATCCTGCTGTTTCCTTTTATTGAGATTTTCGATGAATAGACATCTTCTTTAAAATTTCTTATTCAAATCTTCCTATTTCTTCTTGAGATTTAGATGATGGATAATTTTAACTTAATCCAGCAGTCAAAGTTTAAGAAGGCCTATGACTAAACTTACTCAATTGATTACTATATTAACTAATAGATTTTGTTAAACTTTTTGTTTGGACATTCGAAGTACCTATTGGACAATTATATAATACTTTTTATAGTTCTTGTCTAAATGTCTTAAGATTCACCTTCTGATAAATTCTCACTTTCTTCAACATTTTCCAAATCCTTCATTAATTCTTTAGCCAAATCTGAAATTACTGTTTATTATAACATAGCATTAATATATTTAGATTTCCTTTATCTAGATATATGTCTATTTATATTACATATCTTCTCTTTCTTATGAAATTGGATACAATTATTATTTGATGACTCTATCCTTATCTGGTTAATAATGTAAGAATGGACATTAATTCACCAAATGACTAGTAGATTTACAACTATAACATCTCACATCAAGCATAGATAAATCTTGTTAAAATTAAACTTTATCTTTTATCATATAAAATTTCTCTTTATCATCTGGAAATTGTTCAAGTAAATTTACAAAATGTTTACGTTATATTTTGTACAATTAACAAAATCCTTTACTAATTATTGTTGCTGTCCTTCTATTTGCAGTTATAAATCCTAAAAATCCAAAATATTCTCCTTTTTACAAAGTCTTTATATGATTACGAGAATGTTTCTCATTCATATTGTTTGTTTACTCAAATATTATATCTACTTCACCTTTATTTATAAAATAAATTGAACTATCATCTTACTCATCTAATGTTAAGATTCTTTGTTCAGGTATTGTTTTCACTTCCTCCATATAATATACTAATTATTTCCTTAATTTAAATGAGAAATTTGATGATATCATTTTACATTATTCTAATATATTTGCCTATAATTAATGTTTCAATTCACTTCTTAATTAAAGTGATAACTTACCCATTATCTAAGTAATATCTTCATCATTCATTTACTATTCTTACTAATTAATTATTATTTTCAATTACTTTATAAATGTATTACAAATAACTTCGGATTCTATGTTGTAAATTCAAATTTATGCTATTTAAATTCATATAATTAGTCATCATATTAATGTATTAATTATGCTTAATTCTTTAAGAATGATTATACAAAAAGAATCCAATCTTTATAGTAACAAATCCATTTATCAATATTGAAATTATTGATATTAATGATGAAAATATCAATTATTCATTATTACTTGACTCTAAATTAGAAAGTCCTGAACTTGTCAAATAAACTGATGCCCAATGAAAACATTGGATATATTATTAAATTACATTCTCTAATGATTTTAAATTATTTATATCCTTTATTAAAGTATACCATATACATGAAACCAAATGGATTACATAAATTACTGCAATCAAATTAATAACCAATGGAATTAAATTGTTTTGTTAAATATTAAAATATTCCTGAGTATTATTAACAACTTTCAATAATTTAGCTCCTTAAAGTACACCAAATATACATAATAATACTAAATTTAATTCTGCCACTTCTAAAGTTTAGAATAATAAAATAATCAAAGAAATTAAACAGATAAGGTCTTTTATCATGTCTTATTTCAAATAGTTATATATTATATGATAGTGCTAACTAATACAATAAGAATTTATTACTTAATTATTTTCCCCTTAAATATATATGCTTAATTAAAGGAAATGATCATTTCAAATAATAACATCCCTATGAGTAGATATTCAATTATATAGTAATAATCATAATCTAATATTTATAGAATTGAATTGAATTCAAAAGAATATTTAAATGGCAACCATATGAATATTATCAATGTATTTATAATAAATACTATATCTGAACATAGTTTTATATTGCTTTACGGTTATATAATAGGATAATTGTTGAAATAATTGAACATAAATTTATAACAAGTACTATCTATATCATCTATTTATGTATCCTACCCAAATTAAAGATCATCAAGAACTTACTTTTAATAGTTGTTCATTTTGCTAACTGGCTTAGCTTTATCCAGTAATTATTTAATAAATGATTCTTAATACAATCTTTGCAAATGTAATCTAAATTATCTTTATTGTTATTAATCTTCTTGTTGTTCTTATTTATTTCTTCTACTTTATATTGAAACATATCGATTCAAATGACCCCTAAACGAACAACTAATCTCACGTAAGCTACTTGGAGGGGTTAAAATGAGTAAGGGATCTTAGCTCTAATTTTATTTATTAATCGATTTTATTGTAGGTGATCGATTTATCATCTCAAAATTATATATATATTTATTATTTGACATTCTTTTTAATTATACAATTTAATTATCATAATTATTATATAGAGATAATGTAAGGCTAATCTATTAATTATTATACATATATATAATTCAAATAATAGTTATCATTGTTCTCTAAAAAAAATTCAAAAATTAAAAATCAATACAATTTTATAACAAAAAATATTTATTTTAAGTATTTGTAAATTTTAATTAGAATGGATAGCAATACTTTTGCAAATAACCCAATTATTATTGATATGGTATTTGAATATTATAAATTAAAAAGGGTTCAAGTTAAATAAAAGCAGGGTTTGGAGGAGATGATAAACCAAAAGTGATTTTTAATTCATAGTAAAAAAATCGAAAAATAATTAAGTATTGGACGCCCAAAATTAAAAGCATTATCTGCTACAAATAGTCAAGAAATTTATGTAGGAAATTAAATTACAGATAGTATAAGAGGGAATATGAAAATAAAATATCCATATCAGAAAGGTGTAATTAAGGATATTAATGATATGGATTAATTATGGAAATATACTTTCTCAGAATTAAATGGTAATCCTAAAGATGTAAGGTTTAATTGATTAATTAGTATCCAATTTTATTAACTGAACCACCATTTACTAGTTAAATCTAGAAGAAGGAGATTGCAAAATAATTCTTTGAAAATTATAATTGTCCTGCTTTATTCTTTGCAGTTTCTGGAATTGTTAGTTTATTTGCAAGTGGGAAAACGACTGGAGTGATTTTAGATGTTGGTGATACAGTATCATAAAGCATTCCAATTTATGATGGATTTTACATTTAACATAGTGCATAAAGAGTAGATTTAGCAGGACGAGATGTAACTGATAATTTGAATAATTTATTAAGAAGATCAGGATATATATTCACTAAAACTGTATATTTTATATTTCATATTGTTTAGGCAGAATTCGAAATTATCAAGAAAATTAAGGAGAAGCGTTGTTTCTTGAGTCCAACAATGATTGCAGAAGAGAAGTACTAAGAAGAGAGAAAGATAAAAGATCAATTTACGTTACCTGATAATAATATGATCGAAATAAGTTATGAGAAACAGAGGGCTCCAGAAATATTAATGTCACCAGAAAAGTATGGTTTAGAATTAAATTGTAAATGAGATTGCAATCTACATATTACTAGCAATTCCTGAAATCCTTGCCAATTCTATATAAAAAGTAGATTTAGATTTGCGTAAAACATTATACAATGAAATTGTATTGACAGGAGGAACTTCACTGATGCAAGGTTTTCCAGAGAGATTGATAGGAGAAGTTAAAAGATTGATTCCAAAAGATGCTAAAGTATGTATTTATAATAATAAAAGGTCAAAATATGGGCTCCTCCTGAGAGAATTACTTTATGTTGGTAAGGTGGTTCTATTTTATCTCATTTATCTTCATTCAAAAGTATGTGGATATAAAAAAAGGAATTTGATGATGAAGGTGAAAGAATTTTAATAAAAAAATAATTGTGAGCTTTTTTAGAGATCTTCAATTTATATATTTAATGTATCTATACTATCATTTTTCAACCTTGCCCAACCATAAAGCAAGTAATGATTTTCCTTTAACAGCAATAATCTTGAATCTGACCCCTGGAATATCACCGACTGCATGTCCTTTTCTTCCGAATCCAGCTACTGTTACTTCATCATTTTCATTTAAAAAGTTCAAACAACCATCCTTAGGAACAAAGGCTGATATTTTTTTACCATTTTTCTTGAGTAATACTCTAACACACTTTCTAACAGCAGAGTTTGGTTATTTGGATTCACTAAAATAGAATATTATAAATTACACTCCAATTTTTTCAACAACCAATCCTTTAGCATGTGATGCACCCATAAATGGATTTTTATATCTTGATCCAATCATAGCCTTGTTATATTCTTTATCAGCCCATCTATTAACTCTTCTATGATCTTTGAGCTTTCTTCCAGCTCTCATACCTCTAGGTTTACCAACACCCATGATAAAAAAATAAAAAAAGATTTTATTTAATTTGTTTTTTCAAAAATATTCATTTTAAATATTATGAACCTCTTGGATGTAATAATTAAGCACCTTTTATTACATTTTATTCATATGTTGATGTTGTTCCTCCTCCATGAGTACCACTCTTTCTTACTTCAGTCTCTTTTGTGACTGTTACTTATCTTTTTTTTATAGCTTCTAATTATGTTTCAGCCATTGTCAACTTCTCTGCTAAATCTGAATTCTATTCATTCACTTATTTAAACTTTTTCTTCCATAATTCTACTTCTCCTTAAAGACTTATAATTTATGTTTCTGATTAAGAATAATTCTCACACATCATTTCCAATTCCCTTATACGAGCATCCAATTAATCTAATTCATTGTCTTTATCATGTAATAATTATTTCAAATTCAATATCTCATTATCTCTCTATTAAATTTATTCATGACTCCCTGCTAAATCTTCAGATAATTCATTTATCTTCTTTTTCAACTATCTTATTTCTTCATCTAATCCTGAACTCTTTGAATTAGACTCTTAAAGTAACTTATATCTAGATTTCCATGATTCCAAATCCTCTAATAATTATTTATTTTATATTCTCATTTATTATTCTTAATTCCTTATCTCTTTATTAGCTTACATTAATTCATTAATCTAACTATCTAAATATTTAAATTACTCTTGTATCATCTTAAATATATGTAATCTACCCAC